>LPNX011148821.1:1378511-1415467 GCA_001517045.1 Pseudotsuga menziesii
CCTCGAAAATAATAGCCCTGTTTATTGAAGAACCCTGTTTTATGAGGAAAGAGCCCTGTTGCAAAAATAATAGCCTAAATGAGGAGCCCTGGTTAATGATAACCTACCGGCAGCCCACCACAGTTGAATAGCGCACCAAACCACAGTTCCAGAGCCAAGTTGATTAGCCCAGCAGTCGAGGACCAAAAATTAAAGGTATTACCGGCTTACAATAATTGACTCTAGTGGCAATGACCTTCATTAGTAAAAGATCGACGATTATTTTAAATATAAGTTGAACCAGCAGATTAAAATATTATATAATTACTGTAAGCAAAAGTATTTCCATCACAAGTCGTCCCAACACCAGCATTTGGATTAGCAGCCCCATAAAGACCAGTATCACCATTCTTATTCCTGGCATCATTAGAACAAGAAAAGAACCAGGCTAAGCAGCAGCACCAGTCAAAGTATTCTAAGCAGCAGATAAGTTAAACCGGTCTCACATAATAATTATTCCCAGGATAATAAGAACCAGCATCAGCAGCAACCCCCGGTAGGTTAGATACCTGCCCTTCTCGCTTCGCGCCATCCTCCCCGCCCATGTGCAGTAGCACCAATCCACTCTCCAAGATCTTTAGCATTTGCAAGTGAAGTGGAAAGCGCGGCAATAATACGATTTTCAATTTAAAACTAAGCGTCGGATATGCGACGGTTAGTTAAAATCAGAGCTTCCCTTGAAAACTATGCTATTGTGCTTAAATGTAAAGTATTTAGGATAAGCGTCGGATATGCGACGGTTATGGGAATATTCGTCACTTAACCGACGGTTAGGAGAATATTCGTCGCTTAAGCGACGCTGGTGGTTACATTTACAAAAAAAAAATTTAACTTTGTGATTTTTGGTAGGTTTAAAAAGAGAAATCCACGCGCCGTCGGAAGTAACCATCGGATTTTGGATCGAAATGTAGTAGTGGTAAAGTCAGAAAAACCGACTAAGTGTTGTAAAGGTGCTAAGTGATGCCCGCATTAAGGTTGATGCCCGCACTAAGGATGATGTTCACATGGAATGGCATGGAATAGATGACTATTTGGCATGAATTTGAAATCATTGTTCCATTATGACATTGTTCTGGAGAAATACGACAAATTAGTGAAAATCAGGAAAATGGCCAAGTATTGGAATATTGGTCCAAGTAGCCTTAAGAGGATGCCCGCAAAAAATGGTTTGTTGAAGAAAATAGCCGAACCACATGGGGATATTGTAGGATGCTCTTTTGTTTGCTCAACCATGGTCTTAGTATGTCCAAAGAGACAGTGAAGAAGAATTTATGGAGCTGCCAAAACTGTGGGTTAGGGAAATTAGACCAAGCCTAGGAAAATATAAAAAATTCTCCAAGTATGAATTATTGGTAAAATATGCCTAACAGGCCTTAGGGAAATGCTCGACACAAATCATGGGTTGATGATAAAAACATTATGAGAGTGTAGATCTCGATAAACTTGTATGGTGCATCCAACCATATAATTATCCTGACCAAAAATTCTTCCAGGAAGAAGATATCAATCTGCGAAAAGTGCCTCTCATCCATATTTTCCCTGGTCTAGAAAAATGCTTGCCGAGGAGAGAGAAAGAAGCTCCAGAAGACGAAAGTATTTTTTTTGGACTCACTTTGTTGAACTATACCCATTGGGAATCTCACTTGGCAAGTTTGAAGGAAACAAGAAATCACCTTGGTGACCTAGGGTTTGAAGAGAACTGGTTAAGTGTTAGACAAAGTGTTTGAGAGACCACTTGGAAATTCTCACAAGGGAGTGTTCCATTAATGATAAAATCATTAGATGATATGGTCATGTTCATTGTTGAAATGGATATCTAGCCATGCTCTTGGGTTTTCTTATGGTGACCAGATAAGGAAAATATCAACCTCGCAAAATAGAAGAAAAATCTTATTCTGCACACTAAAGACATAAAAAAAGGATGTGTTGTAAAGGGGTTAAGTGATGCATGCATTAAGGTTGATGCCCACACTAAGGATGATGCCTGCATGGCATGGCATGGCATGGAATAGATGACTATTTGGAATGAAGTTGAAATCATTGTTGCATTATGACATCGTTCTGGAGAAATACAACAAATTAGTGAAAATCAGGAAATTGGCCAAGCGTAGGAATATTGGTCCAAGTAGCCTTAAGAGGATGCCCACCACAAATGGTTTGTTGAAGAAAATACCCACACCACATGGGGATATTGTAGGTTCTTATTTTGTCTACTCAACCATGGTCTTAATTTTTCCAAAGAGACACTAAAGAAGAATTTATGGACCTGCCAAAACTATGGTTTAGGGAAATTAGACCAAGCCGAGGAGAAGATAAAAAACTGTCCAAGTATAAATTATTGGTAAAATATGCCTAACAGGCCTTAGGGAAATGCCCACCACAGCTCATAGGTTGATGATAAAAATATTATGAGAGTGTAGATATCTATAAACTTGCATGGTGCATCCATCTATATAATTATCTTGACCAAAAATTCTTTCAGGAAGAAGATATCAATCTGCCAAAAGTGCCTTACATCCATATTTTCACTGCTCCAGAAAAATGCCCTCCTAGGAGAGAGAAAGAAGCTACAGAAGATGAAAGTAGTTTTTCTGGACTCCCCTTGTTGGAATATACCCATTGGGAATATCACTTGCCAAATTTGAAGGAAAAAATAAATTACCTTGGTGACCTAGGGTTTGAAGAGAGCTTCTCAAGTGTTAGACAAAAAGTTTGAGAGACCACTTCGAAATGAACAAAAGGAGGTGTTACTTTGATGATAAAAATAATCATATGATATGGTCCTTTTCATTCTTTAAATGGATATCTATCCATGCTCTTGGTTTTTCGTATGGTGGCCAGATAAGGAAAATATAAACCTGGGAAAATAGAAGAAAAATGTCAATTTGCATACTAAAGAAAAAGAAAAAATGGCTAAGTGTTTTAAAGGGGATAAGTGATGCCCGCATTAAGGTTGATTCTTGCACTAAGGATGATGCCCACATGGCATGGCATGGCATATATGATCATGTGAAATGAAGTTGAAATCATTGTTGCATTATGTCATCATTATGGAGAAAAACGACAAATTAGTTAAAATTAGGAAATTGGCTAAGGTTGGGAATATTGGTCCAAGTAGCCTGGAAAATGTGGTTTAGGGAAATTAGACCGAGCCTAGGAGAAGATAAAAAAATTTCTAGGTATAGAATTATTGGTAAAATTTGCATAACTGGCCTTAGGGAAACACCCACCACAGCTCATAGGATGATGATAGGGAAATTCTCTCCACAGCTCATGGGTTGATGATAAAAATATTATGAGGGTGTAGATCTATAGAAAATTGTATGGTGCACCCAACAATATACTTATCCTGACCAAAAAGTATTTCACAAATAAGATATCAATATACCAAAAGTTCCTCTTACCCATATTTGCACTGCTCCAGAAAAATGCCCGCCGAGGAGAGAGAAAGAAGCTCTAGAAGATGAAAGTGTTTTTTCTAGACTCACCTTGTTGAACTATACCCATTGGGAATATCACTTGACAGGTTTGAATAAAACATGAAATCACCTTGGTGACCTAGGTTTTGAAAAAAACTGGTTAAGTGTTAGACAAAGTGTTTGAGAGACCACTTGGAAATGCTCGCAAGGGGGTGTTCCATTGATGATAAAAATCATTAGATGATAAAAATCATTAGATGATAAAAATAATCATATGATATGGTCCTTTTCATTGTTGAAATGGATGTCTATCCATGCTCTTGGTTTTTCTTATGGTGACGAGATAAGGAAAATATCAACCTCACAAAATAGAAGAAAAATCTTATGTTGCACACTAAAGAAAGAAAAAATGGCTAAGTGTTGTAAAGGGCCTGTTTGTGCCAGAAAATGTTTCCAAGCCCAAAGAAACAAGCCAACACAATCTCAAATATAAAACTCAATAAAACTAGGGTTTAGGGTTTGTTTAAAAGGTTTTTTTAATGGTTGTAAGCTTTGGGAAAAATCAGGGAATACATTCATGAGCAATATCATAACTAAATTATAAACAGAAGATGATAAAGATGCATAATATATCACACAAGATCCAACAGAAACACTATGCTGAGGTTCATTCATAAAAGACAAGCATCACCAGCAAATACACATAGACCAGTAATGAATATATCAATTAAGAAACTAAACAAGTTCAATAATGAAGCCAACACAGAAAACTGAAGGGGAAAAATGTCATATATCTCATAGTTTCATCACCAAATGCATATAAGAGTCTTGGTACTTAACTCCTGAACAAGTCTGAAGACAAAAGCAGTCTGAAGACCTCCTGTAGCTCCCAAAAATTAGAACCCCTCTAATGACTTCTAAAACTCTCTAAATACTACTTTTACAAAAACAGTTAGGTATCAAAAAACCTAACTCTCTTCAACTACTCGATAGGATAAAGTAAAATTTAAAATATTCCAAAATGTGAAATTTTACCAAAAATAGTAAATCACTTAACTAATGAGTTTTTGAAAAAGATAACAAATAACTGAAATGAACAAGTGACTCATAGCTCTTTTGCTGCCTCAGCTAGTAGAGCAATTCCATCTAATGCTTGAGTTTTCCTCTTAGCTTTCTTCTTCTCCTTCTCCAGGTTAGTTATCTTTTTGGTGAGCTTCTTGTTTTCCTGCTACAAGCTCTTTACTGTCTTTTCGAACTTTGTACAGTGCATGTCAGTAGTTCTTTTTCTCTTGAGAACCTCTTTGGATACTGCTGTCAGCTCCTGGAAATGATTGTTGACATCCTGTAATTCTTCTATAAGCCCTCTGTTAACCATCATCAACCCATCATTGACATCTTTCATGTATTTCATCTGCTGTTTATACTTCTGAATAATTTTATGCAAGCTTTCTTTATCTATGTCAACTGACCTTACTGTCCTGCTCTCTTGTTCAAAACTAGGGATCTCAGGTATGTTTGCATCCTTTATTAACAAATCTATGAAATCAGCAGGAATACTAGGGTCTTTCAGAATACCTTCTTCCCTAAGTATAAGCTCATCTTCTTCTTCCCATTTTTTTTAAAGGATGGAAACTGTATGATTTTAGGGTTCAACAGGTGACTTTGTAGCTGCCCTTTTTTTTGCAAATATTCTTAGGTTTTACTGACATCTTTTCTTAATCCTCTCTGACTGTTATTTTTCTTTTCCTAATAAAGATTAGGTTTATCATAAGCATAACAGACTTAGGTCATTTGAAATCTTCCAAACTCTTCATTGCAACTAGTGACTGTTATGCAATTTAATTGTTCTATTGGCTTTCCATCTCCAGCATGTAGAATAAACCTGTGTATTAGTACTCATAACCTGCCAGAATCATGTATAAACCATCTCTGTACAAAAAGAGTATTACATGAAGAATCACAACTGTCAACCTTTAGACAAAACGCAGCCTGTTTATAGGTTAGATGAGAAGGTATATAAAGGATAAACCATCTTAAACTTAATCCATTGTCAGCTCTCAGAAATCTTAGTGTCAAAATGATAATAAGTTTTCATCAACTCTCAAGCCTTTAACTCCTCACTGCCTCTATTTGATTCCAATAAACAATAAGCTTCAACACCTAGCAAATTAGGTCTCCCTGCAACTTTAGGTATTCGGTTCCTTTTTGTATTGCTTGCAAACAGGAAATCAATTTATGATACTGAACACACTGTCAAATGCTCACATCACTTCAGTTTAAACTTTGACAGAGTCATACTTTATCAAAAACTGCTTTCTTCAACTCTCACTCAGCCTGGCATCTCAGAGCATCCTAGACAGCTATTTGTCTGGCCGAAATTTCATTTAAAAGTATAAATCAACATTTCCTTTGATCAATTTTGACAGAATAAGCCCCAACGAAAAAGCCCCAAATTATCAGTTTTATTGGCTTATCGTAGAATACCTTTAAATTGATCAAATGCAGTTGTTTAAAATCATAACCTGAGTTGTCAAATTGGTCACCTTGGATGTACAGGCGTCCTCCAATGTTCAATTTAACTGGTAGCAGCGAAATTAGGAAGCCCTAACTTCCCGTGAAGCCTAAAAAACCTCTCTCTGTTCTGCTGCGGCAAGATCCAGTTTTTTAGCAGTTATGGTTACTCCACTAAGTCCTTCGTCTTCAAATGTGCATGCAAGTAACCACTCATTTCACATTAAACCAACTCCGCGCTGCTTCCTGGCATGATGGGATGCGTTCAGTTAATGATGGCTAACGATTTCTCCCATGAACTGAAACCACTTGTTATCATGATATTCCCTGAATACACACGTAGAAAACCTCCTGAAAACACGTGATCAATCATTCATCATTCAAAAACATGCCAAATTTTGCTAAAAAATCGAAAGATTTGAGGGTCGCGATATTCTTGTAGCGCGCCTTCGTTATTTTCTTCCATTTCCGCTACAAGAATAAAATTAGTGCTATTTTCTCGCTGTTTTTCAGCTTTTTGTCATTTGGATGCAGTTTGAAAGCTGTTTGAACTATGAGCTATACTCAAGATGCTATTTGTGACCACATCATTCAATAATATGACCTTTTAAAACCCTTTAAGACCTAAGGGAGGAAAAAACAAAATAACTCTAAAGGCAAAAAAACTTAAAAATTAAAGTAAATACCCAAAAGCTCCTATAGTAATTGAAAAGATAAAGTCAAAGAAATAAGAAAACTTGATCAAAAAGGTAATCAAACATGAAAAGGTAAGAAACAAATTCCTAACATAACATCTGGCTCCAGCTGCGGGATGAAGTCCTCCCTGTAAGGCTTCAAGAACCTGTAGACCAGTGCCTTCTGTCTTCTATCTACCTGTCTGCAAAAATTCCATTGGGCTATGGAGTCTTTATTATACTTCACTCACACCGGTATTTACAATGACAAGTGGAAATGCTCTTATAAACTATAGAAATGCTTGAGGAATTGCCCATTAACAGGGCTGGACAACTCCTCACCTTCCAAGGACTGCAAGATAAAAGTATTGTTCTCTAAAACTTTTGATACCAGAAAAGGGCCAAACCAAAGATTGTCAAACTTACCATGCTTACCCTTTTTTTCTTTTCTTGCATCCCACCTTAGAACCATCTCACCCACTGAGAAAGTATTTTCTTTAATGTTCCTGTCAAACCTGTTTTTAATCTTGGCTCTGTACAGCTGTGCTTTTTCATCCACCTTCTCTCTACTTTGCTGTAACTCTATCATTTCAAATATTCTCCTCTGCATATCATTTGGCTCCTCTTGAGAATTCTGGAGAAACTTCATCACTGGGATCCCCAATTGAACAGGGAAAACTGCTTCTGTACCATAAACCAACTGAAAAGGAGAAGTCCCAATGGCCTGCTTCACTGTGATCCTGTCTACCCATAACGCATATTTCAGCATTGAATCCCAAGACCTTTTGTTATGCTTGAGTAGTTTCTTGATGCTCTGAATGATGTTCTTGTTAGAGGATTCAGCCTGACCATTTCCCTGCGGATAATAGGGGGTTGAATGCTTCAATATGATGCCATTTATTTCACAAAAGGTCACCATTGCTCTGGATTTAAAATCCTTTGCATTGTCTGTTATTAATCTCTGTGGACAGCCAAACTGGCTCAGGATATTTTCTTCAATGAAATCCATGATTACCTTATCTGTAGCATTCCTTGTAGGAACGGTTTCCACCCATTTTGTGAAAAAATCTGTTGTAGTGAGAATCTAGTGATG
Organism: Pseudotsuga menziesii; assembly: GCA_001517045.1. NCBI lineage: Eukaryota > Viridiplantae > Streptophyta > Pinopsida > Pinales > Pinaceae > Pseudotsuga > Pseudotsuga menziesii. The sequence goes on from LPNX011148821.1 coordinate 1,386,248, forward strand.
CTGTCCTGAAGATGCTGGATTTATTTCTCCAATAAAGTCCAGACCCCATTGCTGAAAAGGGGCATTGACTGCAATAGGTTTCAAAGGCAAAGACAATAATTTCTGCTTACCAGCAAATTTCTAACAAGGAATGCAGGCTCTTACCTGCTGGTAAACATCTGTGAACAAGGATGGCCAATAATATCTAGCTCGTAAAATTTTGTAAGCTGTTGCTTTCCAATACTTATGCCCTCCACAGGCACCTTCATGGGATTCTGAGATCACTTCTCCTATTTCAGATTGGTCCAAACATCTGAGCAAGATACCCCATGGATCCTTCCAGAACAATTGATCTTCTACCAAACAATACTTAGTAGCTTTGAGTTTCAAAGATCTGGCAGCCTTCCTGTCCAAATGCTCAGGACATTGCAGAAATAATAGAAAATGAACAATGTATGCGTACCAGGATGATGATGAATAAAAGTCCATGATCTTTTCTTTTTCCATAAGTACTTGAGCTTCTTCAGGAACTAATTCTTCAGCCATGACATGCAGTCCCAGAGCCTGACAATTTGATTCAGCGAGCAGCTTGGCTAAACCTTGTCCCTTGACAAGTTTGGTGGGTCTGATTTCCACATCATACTCCATAATCTTTGCAATCCACCTGCCTCTTTTACCCTCACTATCAGGCTGTGTTAAGACATCTTTTACTACAGCATTTGGAACAAATGAAATAACTTTTGAGTGCAGGACATAAATTCTGAAAATTTTTAAAGCCTTCACCAAAGCATAAGACTGCTTTTCCAATATAATGTACTTCAGCTCAGAATCCCTAAGAGTTTTACTGAAAAAGGCAATAGGCTGTTCCAATCCTTCTTTATTTTTCTGAAGTAAGACTGCTGCAATTGTGTCTTCTGATGCAAATGAAAAAGTAAGAAATTCTTTGGTAAAATCAGGACTTACCAATACAGGTGCTTCAGTAAGAGCTACCTTGATTTTCTCAAATACAGCCTTTGCCTCAACAGTCCACCTGACTTCCTGGTCCTTCTTCAGCATGGCTGTGATCTGTTTAATAGTCTTAGCAAAATTGGGAATGAACCACCGTAGAAAATTAATTTTGCCAATGAATGATTGAACATCCTTTTTGCTCCTGGGTAAACTAATCTTCAGTATATCTTTCGCTCTTTCAGGATCTATTCTGATGCCATCAGCAGACACAAGGTGACCAAGTAGTTTACCTTCTTGCACAGCAAAATGTGACTTTTTGGGATTTAGGGACAGGCCAAATTTTCTGCATTTTTGGAAGGTCTGCCTTAAATGCTTCAGATGCTTATCATCTAACTGTGAAAAAATAGTAATATCATCCAAATAAATGACCACAAACTTATATTTTTCTCCAACAAAGGCAATGTCCATTGCTCTCTGAAATGTTGCTCCAGCATTCATCAGGCCAAAAGGCATCTTGTCATACATGAATGTCCCCCAGGGGGTTGTAAAGGCTGTCTTTTCCTTGTCATCAGGGTGCATAGCATTCTGATTGTACCCTGAGAAACCATCCACCATAGAGATCCTTTGAGCTCCAACTACTTTCTACAATACTTGTTCAATCTTAGGAAGAGGATAGTTGTCTTTTAATGATGATCTATTCAGATTTCTGAAGTCAACACATAATCTGATTTCCCCATTATTTTTCCTAACAGGAACCAGATTAGCAACCCAGGAAGAGTACCTGAGAGGCACTATTATCTTTGCATCCAGCAGCTTCTTTACTTCCTTTTCAATCACAGGAAATAAAGCTGGATTGATCCTTCGTAGTTTCTGTCGGAAAGGTTTAACGTTAGGCTTCAAAGGAACCTTATGTTGAATGATTTCTGTATCATAGGTTCGTATTTCTTCATAAGACCAGGCAAACACATCTACATGTTCTTTCAAAAGGCTGATATACCTATTTCTTTGTTCAGCTGTCAGAGATTTAGAAATTTTTACCATTTTTTGATGTGCTGCAGAACCAATGTTGCAGTCCACTACATTGTCTTCTGAAGATTGAACCACTGGCTTTGAAGGTGTATCATCCTTGGTAAATAGTCTTTCTAAAGGTACTAAACCTTTTGGGATGAAGTTTCTCTTCAACTCAATAATTTTATGACCTGATATCTCATCTTCAGCAAACTCATCTAACTTTTCATCCCCTTCATCCTCCTCTTGATCAATTTGGGCATTTGAAAACTCATCTTCAAGTTCAAGAAATATTTTGATTTCAATGTCATCTTCGAATACCCTCCAGTGCTTCACATTATCAGGTACACATGGTCTGTACATCACCTCTATGGGATACCTCAGCTGAGTGGTTTTAGGAATTCTGAAGTGTGTGGCAGCCAAAGCTAATGAGTCTGTAGTCTCATTATGATTCCTTGGAATATGAGTGATATTAAATGCTACAAAATAGTTTTCAAGCATATCCCATACCTCATTCCGGTATATTTTCAGCAAACCCTGCTTTACTTGATAGTTGTTCTTCACCTATTGAACAACCAACTTGGAGTCGCCAAATGCAACAATTTGTTGAATGCCTAAGTCTTTAGCAGCTTTCAATCCCCGTAGCAGAACTTCATACTCAGCAGTGTTGTTAGTAGTAACAAATTCCAACTTATACATGAGCTTCACTGTCTCACCTCCAGGAGAAATGAGTAGGAATCCAGCTCCAATACCCTCTTTGCATGAGGATCCATCAAAGTACAACTGCCACAGTGCATCTTCTTCCTCTCTGCTGTGTTTTATTGGATGATCTTTTTCCACTTGTAACAGACCAACAGAATTATCCTCATCACTGAAATTTAACATGCAAGTTCCCAGGTCTTTGTCAACAACATATAGGGGATTATTAGTGGGGTTTTTATCATCTGTGACTATGTAAGCAAACTGCATCTCTCTGTATAGTCTTCTATTTTCTCCACCAAACACAGGAATGGTGGCATAAGAGAGGTCCATCTGTAAGGTTCCCAACCTTCTTAGCCCATGACCTAGAAAGAAGTAAGCAAAACTTTGGTGTAATGTCAGCTACTACAACATCCATTATCACACTTTTCATAGGCAACTGAGCTAGGCTGACAACCATATCTTTAATTACTCCTAAACACTTCATAGCTCTGGATTCAAAGGCATATAGATCATGGTAAGGTTTGGTGATACTGAGACCTAGGGCTTCCATCACAGCTTTTGGCATCAAATTGTGGGAGGCTCCTGAATCTAAAAGGCAATTGTGGATCATTTGATCATGTACAGTCAAGGTGACATAAAAAGGGGGTGAAGCACCAGCCTCGTTTTCAGTTTTTTTAGCTAGGGCTGATCCAATGAAGATTCTAGGGTTTTCTTCCTGCAAATTAACTGTATCTAAAACAGGCTGATTGCTGGGTATATTCATCACTTTCAGGACTGTTTCTTTATATGAAGGATTCTTTATTAACTCAGTCAAAGGGCCAAAGGTACAGGGATATTTAACTTCCCTAGTTCATTATCCAAACTAAAATTCTGGACAGATTTGTTTACCTCTTCAATTTCAGCATTCTTCTTTGATTTTTCTGTAGATTGTTTCTTCTCTATGATAGGATCAGGTACTTGTTTAGCAGGAACATCTGTAGTAGGAAAATTTGCTTTATTCTTCGGGGCTTGGACCACTTGTTTTGGGACTGATATGAGATTTATAGTCTTCTTAGGTCCACTCTAATGAACAGCAGCAGTTACAGCAGTATTTTCCAAGCCTAAATCATCTTTAGTTTCAAACATGTCAGCATCGTAGTATTCTGAATTCAGAAAATCTTCTTCAGTAACAAAACCTGTAGACAATCCATCTCCAAAGTGGTTCATATCCTGATCAGTCTCAGTCTCTTCAAAGAGCAGCTGTTCATCAACTTCTTCTTCATCAGCTACATTATTTTGAAGAGGTGGGGGCACTCTTTGATCCTCATTCTCCCTCCTTTCTCGTTGGATATCATTGTTCCTGCCCTCTCTTGGTATAAATCTGGGAGCAAATTGCCTTCTGAACTGATTCTGGTTATTTGGATTCCTTTCAGCTTCTGGAGCAGGTTTTCCAGAATTCTTTTCAAGCTCTAGTTTATTCATTTTGGCAGTGAGAATCTTCACTAGCTTAGCCATCTCATCTATCTTGGCTTCAGCAGACTGAGGAGCAGCACTTCCTGAAACAGCTTCCTTCTTTCCTTTTCTTTCATAAAGCTGCTGGGCTATTTCTTTCTTAAGTCTATTTGAAGCCAGCAAATTGGACTCTACCTCCAATGCTGCATCTTGCATGTTCAAAAAGGTGATAGGTCTTATTTCTCTCAGCAATAAATAAAATTCGTGATCAAAGGCATTCGCATAGGTAAGTTTAGCTGATGTTTCAGTAGGCTTAATTTCTGCTGGAATTTTACTATACATTTTGTTAAATCTTTTGGAAAAATCTGCAACAGTCTCCTCTTTTTTCCTTTTGAGAGCTCCAAACTCAGTTATATAATAGGTGTGGTCCTTTGTGTCTCCCCATTTCCCCATGAAAAGATCACGGAGCTCTTCAATTATAGTGATTGAGTTGGAAGGAAACTCTCTGAACCACTTCCTTACATCCCCATCAAGGCTCTGAACAAATACCCTCATCCATACATCTTTGATCTCAATGTTTTGATTGTCAGCATAACTTAGGAAAGCCTCCCAATGTTCCTCAGCAGTGGTTTCCCCCTATCCATTGAACCTAGGCATATAATTTTGGTAATCACCTCCAGGAAATGCATGTAAAGGCTGAGGTAAGACTAATGGTGCATACCAAGATGCAACCATCCGGTCCATCATATCCATGGGAGGGTTTTTGGCCGCCATTTTTGTACTGACTGGTTTTAAAGATGAGGAAGCTTGACTGGAACTTGTTTGAAAAGGGCTCTTTCCTACTTTCAGCTGAAAGAGAGGTATTTTACCAGGAGAAGTAGTCTTGGCTTTCAAAAAGGTTTGAGGATTAGTAAAAACTTGAAAAGTTCTCTCAGGGATGGTAGGTTTTATCCAAGGTGAGGTTTCAGCTGAATGTAATAAAACACCCAACTGGTCAGGGTCACAGGAGGCTGGTAAAGATTGATACCTTCTGAGTTTTCTTACTGTTTTTAAGATCTATTCAGGGTCTGTCACACCCAATTGCAATGGAGAAGTAGGTCTGTTCCTGGTTCCAATTCTTTTAGAAGCCACTGTGACAAATTTTTGGTGAAAATAGCCTTAAAAAGAGCTGATTTAAGTCCACCTCTTAAACCAGTAAAACTGATAAGTATCCTAGGGAAGATATGCTTCAGCTTCATCCCCGGCAATGGCGCCAAAGATGTTTGTGCCAGAAATTGTTTCCAAGGCCAAATAAACAAGCCAACACAATCTCAAATATAAAACTCAATAAAACTAGGGTTTAGGGTTTGTTTAAAAGGTTTTTTTAATGGTTGTAAGCTTTGGGAACAATCAGGGAATACATTCATGAGCAAGATAATAACTAAATTATAAACAGAAGATGATAAAGATGCATAATATATCACACAAGATCCAACAGAAACACTATGCTGAGGTTCATTCATAAAAGACAAGCATCACCAGCAAATACACATAGACCAGTAATGAATATATCAATTAAGAAACTAAACAAGTTCAATAATGAAGCCAACACAGAAAACTGAAGGGGAAAAATGTCATATATCTCATATTTTCATCACCAAATGCATATAAGAGTCTTGGTACTTAACTCCTGAACAAGTTTGAAGACAAAAGCAGTCTGAAGACCTCCTATAGCTCCCAAAAATCAGAACCCCACTAATGACTTCTAAAACTCTCTAAATACTACTTTTACAAAAACAGTTAGGTATCAAAAACCCTAACTCTCTTCAACTACTCGATAGGATAAAGTAAAATTTAAAATATTCCAAAATGTGAAATTTTACCAAGAATAGTAAATCACTTAACTAATGAGTTTCTAAAAAAGATAACAAATAACTGAAATGAACAAGTGACTCATAGCTCTTTTGCTGCCTCAGCTAGCAGAGCAATGCCATCTAATGCTTGAGTTTTCCTCTTAGCTTTCTTCTTCTTCTGCTCCAGGTTAGTTATCTTTTTGGTGAGCTTCTTGTTTTCCTGCTGCAAGCTCTTTACTGTCTTTTCCAACTCTGTACAGTGCATGTCAGTAGTTCTTTTTCTCTTGAGAACCTCTTTGGATACTGCTGTCAGCTCTTGGAAATGATTGTTGACATCCTGTAATTCTTCTATAAGCCCTCTGTTAACCATCATCAACCCATCATTGACATCTTTCATGTATTTCATTTGCTATTTATATTGTTAAATAATTTTCTGCAAGCTTTCTTTATCTATGTCAACTGACCTTACTGTCCTGCTCTCTTGTTCAAAACTAGGGATCTCAGGTATGTTTGCATCCTTTATTAACAAGTCTATGAAATCAGCGGGAATACTAGGGTATTTCAGAATACCTGCTTCCCTAAGTATAAGCTCATCTTCTTCTTCCCATTTTTTTTAAAGGATGGAAACTGTATGATTTTAGGGTTCAGCAGGTGACTTCGTAGCTGCCCTTTTTTATGCAAATCTTCTTAGGTTTTACTGACAGATTTTCTTAATCCTCTCTGACTGTTCTTTTTGTTTTCCTAATAAAGATTAGGTTTATCATAAGCATAACAGACTTAGGTCATTTGAAATCTTCCAAACTCTTCACTGCAACTGGTGACTGTTATGCAATTTAATTGTTCTATTGGCTGTCCATCTCCAGCATGTAGAATAAACCTGTGTATTAGTACTCATAACCTGCCAGAATCATGTATAAACCATCTCTGCACAAAAAGAGTATTACATGAAGAATCACAACTGTCAACCTTAAGACAAAACGCAGCCTGTTTATAGGTTAGATGAGAAGGTATATAAAGGATAAACCATCTTAAACTTAATCCATTGTCAGGTCTCAGAAATCTTAGTGTCAAAATGATAATAAGTTTTCATCAACTCTCAAGCCTTTAACTCCTCACTGCCTCTATTTGATTCCAATAAACAATAAGCTTCAACACCTAGCAAATTAGGTCTCCTTGCAACTTTAGGTATTCGGTTCCTTTTTGTATTGCTTGCAAACAGGAAATCAATTTATGATACTAAACACACTGTCGAATGCTCACATCACTTCAGTTTAAACTTTGACAGAGTCATACTTTATCAAAAACTGCTTTCTTCAACTCTCACTCAGCCTGGCATCTCAGAGCATCCTAGATAGCTATTTGTCTGGCCAAAATTTCATTTAAAAGTATAAATCAACATTTCCTTTGATCAATTTTGACAGAATAAGCCCCAACGAAAAAGCCCCAAATTATCAGTTTTATTGGCTTATCGTAGAATACCTTTAAATTGATCAACTGCAGTTGTTTAAAATCATGACCTGAGTTGTCAAATTGGTCACCTTGGATGTACAGGCATCCTCCAACATTCAATTTAACTGGTAGCAGCGAAATTAGGAAGCCCTAACTTCCCGTGAAGCCTAAAAAAACCTCTCTCTGTTCTGCTGCGGCAAGATCCGGTTTTTTAGCGGTTATGGTTACTCCACTAAGTCCTTCGTCTTCAAATGTGCATGCAAGTAACCACTCATTTCACATTAAACCAACTCTGCGCTGCTTCTTGGCATGATGGGATGCGTTCAGTTAATGATGGCTAACGATTTCTCCCATGAACTGAAACCACTTGTTATCATGATATTCCCTGAATACACACGTAGCAAACCTCCTCAAAACACATGATCAGTCATTCATCATTCAAAAACATGCCAAATTTTGCTAAAAAATCAAAAGATTTGAGGGTTGCGATATTCTTGTAGCACGCCTTCGTTATTTTCTTCCATTTGCGCTACAAGAATAAAATTAGTGCTATTTTCTCGCTGTTTTTCAGCTTTTTGTCATTTTGCATGCAGTTTAAAAGCTATTTGAACTATGAGCTATACTCAAGATGCTATTTGTGACCACATCATTCAATAATATGACCTTTTAAAACCCTTTAAGACCTAAGGGAGGAAAAAACAAAATAACTCTAAAGGCAAAAAAACTTAAAAATTAAAGTAAATACCCAAAAGCTCCTATAGTAATTGAAAAGATAAAGTCAAAGAAATAAGAAAACTTGATCAAAAAGGTAATCGAACATGAAAAGGTAAGAAACAAATTCCTGACATAATAAAGCCTAAGTGATTCCCGCATTAAGGTTTTCCTGCACTAAGGATGATGCTCGCATGGAATGGAATGGCATGGAATAGATGACGATTGGGCATGAAGTTGAAATCATTTTTGCATTATGACATCGTTCTGGAGAAATACGACAAATTAGTGAAAATCAGGAAATTAGCCAAGTGTGGGAATATTGGTCCAAGTAGCCTTAAGAGGATGCCCACCAAAAATGGTTTGTTGAATAAAATACCCACACTACATGGGGATATTATAGGCTGTTGTTTTGTCTACTCAACCATGGTCTCAGTTTATCCAAAGTGACACTGAAGAAGAATTTATGGACCTGGAAAAACTGTGGTTTAGGGAAATTAGACCAAGCCTAGGAGAAGATAAAAAATTGTCCAAGTATGAATTATTGGTAAAATATGCCTAAAAATCCTTAGGGAAATTCCTGCCACAGCTCATGGGTTGATGATAAAAATGTTATGAGAGTGTAGATCTCTAGAAACTTGTATATTGCATCCAACCATATAATTATCCTGACCAAAAATTATTTCAGGAAGAAGATCTAAATCTGCCAAAAGTGCCTCTCAGCCATATTTGCACTGCTCCAGAAAAATGATCACCGAAGAGCGAGAAATAAGCTCTAGAAGATGAAGGTGGTCATGATGGATTCACCTTGTTGGACTCTACCCATTGGGAATATCACTTTCCAAGTGTGAAGGAAAAATGAAATGACCTTGGGTACCTAGGGTTTGAAGAGAACTGGTTAAGTGTTAGATAAAGATTTTGAGAGACCACTTGGAAATGCTCGCAAGGGGGTGTTCCATTGATGATAAAAATCATCAGATGATATGGTCCTATTCATTGTTGAAATGGATATCTAGCCATGATCTTGGTTTTTCTTATGGTGAACAGATAAGGAAAATATCACCCTCGTAAAATAGAAGAAAAATCTTATTTTGCACAGTAAAGACAGAAAAAACGGCTAAGTGTTGTAAAGGTGCTAAGTGATGCACGCATTAAGGTTGATGCCCGCACTAAGGATGATGCCTGCATGGCATGGCATGGAATAGATGACTATGTGGCATGAAGTTGAAATCATTTTTCCATTATGACATTGTTCTGGAGAAATATGACAAATTAGTGAAAATCAGGAAAATGGCCAAGTATTGCAATATTGGTCCAAGTAGCCTTAAGAGGATTCCCGCAACAAATGGTTTATTGAAGAAAATACTCGAACCACATGGGGATATTGTAGGCTTCTCTTTTGTCTGCTCAACCATGGTCTCAGTATGTCCAAAGAGACAGTGAAGAAGAATTTATGGAGCTGCCAAAACTGTGGGTTAGGGAAATTAGACCAAGCCTAGGAAAAGATAAAAAATTCTCCAAATATGACTTATTGGTAAAATATGCCTAATAGGCCTTAGGGAAATGCTCGCCACAACTCATGGGTTGATGATAAAAATATTATGAGAGTGTATATCTCTATAAACTTGTATGGTGCATCCAACCATATAATTATCCTGACCAAAAATTCTTCCAGGAAGAAGATATCAATATGCTAAAAGTGCCTCTCATCCATATTTGCCCTACTCTAGAAAAATGCCCATCGAGGAGAGAGAAAGAAGCTACAGAAGATGAAAGTGTTTTTTCTGGACTCACTTTTTTGAACTATAACCATTGGGAATCTCACTTGCCTAGTTTGCAGGAAACATGAAATTACCTTGGTGACCTAGGGTTTGAAGAGAACTGGTTAAGTGTTAGACAAAGTGTTTGAGAGACCACTTGGAAATGCTCACAAGGGAGTGTTCCATTAATGATAAAAATCATTAGATGATATGGTCCTATTTATTGTTGAAATGGATATCTAGCCATGCTCTTGGTTTTTCTTATGGTGACCAGATAAGGAAAATATCAACCTCGCAAAATAGAAGAAAAATCTTGTTTTACACACTAAAGACAAAAAAATGGATGTGTTGTAAAGGGGCTAAGTGATGCCTGCATTAAGGTTGATGCCTGCACTAAGGATGATTCCTGCATGGCATGGCATGGAATGGAATAGGTGACTATGTGGAATGAATTTGAAATCATTGTTGCATTATGACATTGTTCTAGAGAAATACAACAAATTAGTGAAAATCAAGAAATTGGTCAAGTGTAGGAATATTGGTCCAAGTATCCTTAATAGGATGCCCACCACAAATGGTTTGTTGAAGAAAATACCCACACCACATGGGGATATTGTAGGTTGTTGTTTTTTCTACTCAAATGTGGTCTCAATTTTTCCAAAGAGACACTAAAGAATAATTTATGGACCTGCCAAAACTATGGTTTAGGGAAATTAGACCAATCCTAGGAGAAGATCAAAAGCTGTCCAAGTATGAATTATTGGTAAAATATGCCTAATAGGCCTTAGGGAAATGCCCGCCACAGGTCATGGGTTGATGATAAAAATATTATGAAAGTGTAGATCTCTATAAACTTGTATGGTGCATCCAACCATATAATTATCCTGACCAAAAATTCTTTCAGGAAGAAGATATCAATCTGCCAAAAGTGCCTCACAACCATATTGTCACTGCTCCATAAAAATGCCCTCCTAGGAGAGATAAAGAAGCTACAAAGATGAAAGTGGTTTTTCTGGACTCACCTTGTTGAAATATACCCATTGGGAATATCACTTTACAAATTTGAAGGAAAAATGAAATTACCTTGGTGACCTAGGGTTTGAAGAGTGCTGCTCAAGTGTTAGACAAAAAGTTTGAGAGACCACTTCGAAATGACCGAAAGGAGGTATTCCTTTGATGATAAAAATAATCATATGATATGGTCCTATTCATTCTTTAAATGGATATCTATCCATGCTCTTGGTTTTTCGTATAGTGGCTAGATAAGGAAAATACAAACCTAGGAAAATAGAAGAAAAATGTTAATTTGCATACTAAAGAAAAAGAAAAAATGGCTAAGTGTTTTGAAGGGGATAAGTGATGCCCACATTAAGGTTGATTCCCACTCTAAGGATGATGCCTGCATGGCATATATGATAATGTGAAATGAATTTGAAATCATTGTTGCATTATGTCATCATTCTCGAGAAATACGACAAATTAGTTAAAATTAGGAAATTGGCTAAGTTTGGGAATATTGGTCCAAGTAGCCTGGAAAATGTGGTTTAGGGAAATTAGACCGAGCCTAGGAGAAGATAAAAAATTATCCAGGTATAGAATTCTTGGTAAAATATACATAACTGGACTTAGAGAAACACCCGCCACAGCTCATAGGATGATGATAAAAAATATTCTGAGAGTGTGGATCTCTACAGTGTTGTATGGGGAATCCAACCATACCTAGAAGGCTATAATAAGATGTTTTTTCGGACAGTTTGAAGATAGTATAAAAGTATATTCACAATAACCGACATGCTAGGAAATGTATATTATCGATTCAAACTTACAAATTTCATATATAATGAAAAAAATATTTGAAAAGAAAAACCAATTATAACAGAACAATAATATGCCAGACATAATTGAATGGAACGAATACATAATTCATATGCATTAAATAGTAGAATTCGCCATTTAGATTACACCTAACACTATAAAATTTTATTAATAAATGTAAATATACCTAGCTTCAACCCCATGGTGTTATTCTCAACTTATGACAATTGTACGGACTGTGGCGTGCATTGTCCTAAGCCCGGTTTTGAATATTTACACACTGTTTTTTACGTAACAACTTAGAATTTCAGTCATTCATTTTGAAATTGTCCAAGATACTTGCAATTTTAGTCATTCATGTTCAAGTAGACTACTATGCATTCCTAGCTTGCCTTTTTATGCTTATGGCTTGTATTTTACGAAAAGTGTCCATAACAGTTAAAAAAGGTTAAAATTGCACCTTTCATAGGTCGACTGTAAGCATACAAGGTTAGGTTATATAAAATTAACACAAGGATAGTCTTCTAAATATATCTAGCCATCCAATTTCCAAAACCATTTACTATAAAAATTTAATAGGAGGGTTTGGCTTGCATTTTTATTAATGTAGGTGGATATTTCATAAATACAAGACATCCATGTAGTGTTTTTGCACAATAGGCACTTTCTAAACCAAAATTGAAAAAATAAATGTATAATAATGTGGAAAATAGTAAAACATACCATTTTCAACTAAAATCACTCAAAAATACTTGGGCATTTTTGTGATCTGGGTAAAACTGGGTTGAAAACACAAAATTTGTCATTTTGTCAATTTAACTCTTGACAAGTGAAACATAATTTTAAAAAATGGAAAGAGTATTTTGTCAAAAATATATCTATATTCAACCCCATGGTGTTAGTTTCAACTTATGATAATTGTATGGACTGTGGCATGCATTTTCCTAAGCCCATTTTTGAATATTTATACACTGTTTTTTACGAAACTTAGAATTTTAGTCATTTTTTTTGAATTTGGCCAAGATACTTGGAATTTTAGTCATTCATGTTCAATTTAACTGCTATGCATTCCTAGCTTGCATTTTTATGCTTATGGCTTGCATTTTACACCAAGTGTCCATAACAGTAAAAAAGGTTAAAATTGCACCTTTCATAGGTCGACTGTGAGCATACGAGGTTAGGCTATATAAAATTAACACAAGGTTAGTCTTCTCAATATATCTAGCCATCCAATTTCCAAATACATTTAATAGAAACATTTAATAGGAGGGTTTGGTTTGAGAGTACATCAAAACATGTAGAGAAGAATATTACTCTATTATTATATTACTCACTCTGTTACTCTTATTTTTCCAGAATAGTTAGAATGCCAAATTTTTACTCTATTATTTACTCTTACTTTATTCTTTTCAATAAGTATACTTAACATGCTAGAAAAATAAGCACACTTAACATGATAGAAAGTTAACTATGTTGAAATTGAAAATGTAAGTTGTGTATAGTTGACTTGAAACACATTTGTAATTTTTATTATAGTTTGGAAAAATTAGAACACATTTGTAATTTTTATTATAGTTTGCAAAGTCAGAATACATTTGTAACTTTTATTATAATTTGGAAACGTCTGAACACATTTGTAATTTTTATTTTAGTTTGGAAAAGTCAGCGTGTTGGTATCCTGTGCATGCATTCGTGTGCATCCCCTTCTTCCTTTTTGAGCGTGCCATCATCCTGCAAAATGGAAACAACAGCCTCATCTTCCATGCCGTCAACTGAAACAGGGGGTTCTAAAGTTGCTAAGAGGTTCACTGTTAGAAAATTCGGAGAGAGAGATGAGGCATGGAGTGATAGAACCAACTGGCCAGAAGGTATGCTAAATGTCCTAGTCAGAGTAGGAGTGCATCGTTTTCTTTTCGATCAGTTCAATTTCAACAATGAAGAGATAGATAATGCCATTTCTAGTTATGATGATGAGTCCAAGGAATTGATTATTTTTGGGAGGAGGGTTTGTCTAGACCCTGATTTGTTGTCAGGTGCAACAAAAATTCCATGAAGGGGGGAGTAATGTTGACCACCAAGAAAACCCTCAAAGTAGAAAAGGGTGAGATGGCAAACAAAATATGTGGAAAAATGGTTAAGGTTTCTCAGAATGGTTTAAAGATACAAGATGTTCCACTAGGACTGTACAAAACCTTAATTCAAATTGTACTTAGGACAATAATGAATCACCACCAGCAAGATATTTCAGGTGATTGTATGAAGTTAGTGATTCATTGGATTGAATACCTGGCCATATATGTCCCTCATCAATTGGAAAAAAAATTTCATTTTGCACTGCAGGAGAGAAAAATGAAGAGAGTGAAATTCAGTTACCCTGGCACACTACAAAAAATTATTAACTTATATCGACCCAGCACTGTAGAAGGAAGTAGATTTAAAAATACATACATTAAGAGGCCGAAAATGGACAAAATTAACCAGGAAGTTCTTGAAAAATCTCCAAAGGACAATGTACAAGTCCCTTAAGAGCCTTTTGACTAATGTATGGAAGGTTTGGGAAGTGACCCTGAAGAATTTAATGTTGTCTCAATTCTGGCCGGATTACATGAAGGCAGAGAAATAAATGTAAACAAGATGCATGATGTTGGGTTTAATGAAAAGGAGGAGCATAGTGATGATGATATTTATGCTCGTGCAGAAATGCCACTAGTTATATATACGCCTCCACAGTTCGGAGTTGAGAAAACTTCCTCTCCAAAATATTTTTTTGATGGTAAAACTATTTTTAAGCTACTGTTCGATAAAATGTTGCATTTCAAAGAAGCTAAATTTCATAGAAAAAACTTTTCCTATTGGTATCTTACCGCAGTAGAGAGTGTATAACTCTGTAGGATTAAGCATATGCAAATTCAGGATCTCTTAAAGGTAGGTGCTATTTTTAAAAAAGAAACATTTGCCAAATTCCGTTTTTTGAAGCCTTGTTAAAATTTTCACTATTTACAGGTAATTTCAAGGTTAGAAATAGAACACGTGGATACTATGCAGGAATATTCTATTAAAAATTTAGAAATGGTGGGCCTCTTTAAGGTAGGAGACATTTTTCAATGCTTTTATCCAAAAACAAAAGTTGCCAAATTCCATTTTTTCAAGCCTCCTAAAATTTTTCCCTGTTTACAGGAAATTGCAAGATTACAAGGATCCCTTGTGAAGACTGTGGACAGTTTGAGAAGGATAATAGCAGGAAAGGACTCTGTTCTTCAGTCTTTGAATAAGGAACTAGAGAAAATTTGGGATGAATTTAGAAAGGAAAATGAGAAATGTAGAGAAAAATATATGGTTTTTCAGAAGAAAGATGAAGAAACCATAAAGAGACTGGAAAATGAGCTGAAACATCGACCAAAGGTGTTGGACATTCCCCCTCTAAGGACTGTTATAAGCAAGGAAGCAATACTTACCGCTGAAGTCAATAATTTAAACAAAATAATTGAAGTAATGAAGGATGAATTTAAAAAAAACCTTGTTGAAGAGTACAATAAACATCAACTTGAGATAAATGAATATATTAAAAAAGAGGAAAACATGAAAAACATAATTGCTAAGAAAGATGAAGAGTTGAAAGGGAAAATAGTTGAACTTGAAAAGATTACTATAGAACTACAGACTAGAGGAGTTGAAAAGTTAAAAGAATCTGAAATTGGTAAGGGACAACATGGGCATCTGATTTCTGGTGAAATTTATGATATGTCAGCACACCAACAGGATTTAATAAGGTATGAGAGTTCCCTGCAAAATAGAGAGAAGGAACTGGATGTAGCTTTTAATGCAATATGAGCTCATGCACAAGTCAAAAAGGCGTTAGAAATCTATCATTCCTTCTTAAGAATTCGAGAGAAGTCCTTGATGGATGCTAGTGTAGCAATGAATGTTGGAGCTAATCTCTCTGCATGGTCAACCATAAAAGAAACAATGGAAAACAAGCTAGCCGAGAGGGAGGGATAACGAGATTAAAGAGCTCAGACTTAAAATACTGGAGGATAGAGAATCACAACATTTGGGATGTAAGTCTAAGATAGAAGATCTGAAATCCCAAATTGCCATTCTACAGAAGAACAACATGCTACAGCGAGTAGCAATTGTGTATACTCCAGACAATATAGAATTGAGGGAAAAAGAGTTGGAGATAGAGACAGAGCAGCTTAGGAAAAATTTGACCCAAGTTCAGTCCGAGTTGAAACGTGAAAATAATCGTCTTCAGCAAAAGGAAAAGGAACACGAAGAGAAAAATAAGAAGAATGTGGAATTGATGAAGAAGTACATCCAAGATAACGATATATTGAGAGAAAGTTTGCACAAATGTGCAACAAAAGTGTAGGAATTAGAACGAAAATAAGAACATGCACTTGCTGCAGCTTCTCAAGAACCAGAAGCTTCTAGACAAGCCAAGCGACTAGAATGTACAAATTTATCTTCTCTAGAAAAGGAGGACTTGTAGCCTAAACCTCCCAAGCAGCCTAGAACTATGGAATAACATTATTTATATATGTTGTGTATGTAAATACATTTCAAGTTTTAATACATAAATTTATATGTGTGTGTGTGTGTGTATTTCTCGACAATATTGTATATGTTTTTGATGCATTGAATGTGAATGGTAATTTTGAATTTAAATTTTCAATAAGTGTACATAACAGGCCAGAAATTTAACAATATCAAAATTGAAAACTTAACTTGTGTACTGTAGGCATATATATTTGAATTTGTAAGAAATTAAAAGAGTGATAGTGATTAGTGGATATCAGATGTTAGTAGATTTGGTAACATAGGTAGATCCTAGCTATTTGCTTGGAACTGTTGATATTATAGGGATATTATCAGGATGATGGATTAAGAACTCTCGAGTTCTTTATGAGAATTTTGATGCTATGTATTTATTTATTTATGTAAGTTTGTTTATCTAATGAAACTGAAATTCAAATTCTGGAACAATGACATACAATTCTACTCACGCAACCAAATTTCAGTGAATAACCCAAATTTGTAATGCCTATAGAACTGGGCTAAAAAAGACAGAAATTTACAAAATATAAGCAAACACAGAAAAAAACTGTAATTTTATTACTGAAAACAAAAATTAAATATTTAATATGCCTTCCATCTTTTGTTACATTTCCAAAATTTGGTAACATAAATGTTAGCACAATAGAATAAATTTTCGGTACGACAAGATCACTAGAAATGCTTATTGCAACATAAGTTTCTTGCAACATAAGTATACATATCCTTTCTGTGCTCATATTTCTTCACAGCTTCCCCCTTGCTTTTGGTAGAAACAAGCTTCTGCAGTGGCTTGTCATTCAAGTACTCCTCACCACCTCAGAAAAGGTTGGTGGATGGGGTGCATGAAAGCTATGATGAATACCTTGGGCCCTTGATGCTCGCTAGTACGGGCATTCGTTCGCACAGAAAACAGGTGCATCTCTTAAAGTGGTGTATGACGTCTGATCCCCGAAGGTTGGTGCTTCCCTAGTGTGAAAAACTAGGGTGATAGATGAGCTCAGAATCAAGCTCACTAACCAACAACACACCCAGACTAACAAGATTCACAAACCAGATTGCCATAGAAAACATATCAGAATCCTCAGAAACTCTTGGAAAAATGATAGTGTGAGTTTGCTTCTACTCTAGCTCATCCTATGCACCTTAATGGCTATGAAAGGTGGTGTTTAAATAGGATTGGAAAACTGGACAAGGGGATGACCCGTCAGCATATTCACACATTTCATCGTCAAGTATCCTAGTCGACCATATGCTTAAGGGAATAAGGACTAGACGTGTTCTGGCCCTTTCGCTCCTGTGACGACCCTTTCGCTCCTGTGATGATAATACTAGAACCATTCTTTCGCCGTGTTTCCCTTGCTACGTGTGGTGATTAGATTCATTTTTCTACTTCCTAGATTTTCATGATATCTTTCTGATTTCACACGCTAGCCATACGATGGGTATCTGGTTTTGGGAGAGATGGGACTGCCATGGGGATGATTTATCCTGTGGGTGTATCACAAATGGCACTGGGGAAATCAATTAACTGTCGGGAAGGCAGATCGTACGTGAGGGCATCTTCTCCATTTAGATTTTTTTATAGTTTTTCTATGTTGCATAACCCTCGTGTTTCTCCATCCACTCAGTATCATATATTTGTTCATCTTTGCGATCTAAGTCCTTGATACACCAAATATTCATACCCAAAAACTCAACACTATCAACCTGCACAACTTGATTTGGGGAGATCAATATCAACCCATCGATCTCTAAACTACCTTCATCGGTACCGCTCAACCTTAAGAACTTTAACATTCTTCTAACCCTTTTTCATCTGAACGAGTGAGCAACTTCTGATCGTGGAATGCTTCTCACCTGTTGATCTACCCAACTTCTTGTTCCGACCGTAGATCTTAGCAGCCCTTACCACTTTCCATGGATCGAATTCGTAACTCTCTCTACGCTAGTTCAATCCACAGAATTGTTTGAGACCATAGATATATCTCCGCCTTCATATAAACCACCCGATTTTCTCTCTGATTAACCCTTTTCACGATTTGAAAACGTTTCCCCCCTCGAGCAGGTTCACCACGCGAAATGATTTAGGGTTGTTGTTGCATGTTTCAATATACAGAAAGACCTATCATCGTAGATCTAAACCCACTCTCCATCCGACGAATCCATGGTGGAAAAACTTGCTAACCAGTTAACCTAAAAGGCGCTCCCACAAAATTCGTCAAATAAGATCATTTTCAAACCTTTGGGAAGGAGAGACAGATGAACATAAATCAACATTCAATGATGATGATGAAGATGATGACGATGATGGTGGTGGTGATGAAGATGATGAACATGATGAAGATGATGATGAGGGCGATGATGAAAATGATGATGATGAAGATGATGAAGATGTTGATTAGGAAGAGGGAGATGACGATGATGACGATGATGACAATGACGAGGATGATGATGATCACAATGACGACGACGACGACAATGATGATGATGACGACAATGACGACGACGATGATGACGACGATGACGATGATGACAATGATGATGATGATGATGATGATGATGATGATGATGATGATGATGATGATGATGACAATGATGATGACGATGGTGACGACGATGATGACAACGACGATGATGATGATGACTAGGGTGAGCATGATGATGACAAAAATGATGATGATGACGATCATGATGATGATGATGAGGATGAGGATGAGAATGAAGAGGATGATGATGATGATGATGATGATGATGATGATGGTGATATTGATGATGATGATGATGATGATGATGGTGGTGGTGGTGGTGGTGATGAATATGATGAACATGATGATGAGAGCGATGATGAAAATGATGATGATGACGATGATGAAGATGTTCATTAGGAAGAGGGAGATGACGACGACGACGATGATGAAGATGATGATGATGTTGATGAAGATGATGATGATGAAGACGACGATGATGATCAATGATGGTGGTGGTGATGACGACGACAAAAATGATGATGATGATGATGAGGGCGAGGATGAGGATGATGATGAGGAGGATGAGGATGATGAGGATGACTAGGATGAGGATGATGAAGATGAGGATTTGTAACACCTTGGTTTTGACCTCGTTAGCATTAAATGTATATGATGTATAAATTGTAATTAATCGTGTGCGGAGCTAAAGGCAAAAGCCCCACCATCGATTTGGTTGTGTTATGTTCAACGATTGGAATCGTTGCCGATGGTATATCATGATATATGGCACACATTAGTTTCAGAATCATGTAAATATGCACTTTAATTAAAATGAACCCCAACCGGCTATGTCATTGCAACCATATTGAAAAGGGCATGATTTCCTAAGGATAAGGGGGGAAATTGTTAAACCTTCAACCAATGGGAAAGAAGGCCATGTGTCAACCACCCATTTAAAACTGTTGATGTTAGTTGAGGGCAATTATTGCCAGGAAGTGGTGGGTGGCAGGACTGTCAGTCCTTGCCCACACGCCCACTCCACCAGCAAACTTTCCATCTTCACGTAGGCAGGAAAACCATGATGGGATTCACTCCATTCTTTCCCATCCTCACACACTGATTGGGATTCACTATCATTTTCCTCACACAGGGAGACAACCTCCATACTCCATTGTCTTTCTCATTCTCACGCATAGGATTCTTCCTGGTTTTTACTCACGCAGCGAGCTGGGAGCCATGTTCAGTCACCCACGATTTCCTTGTGAAGGGCCATTCACGTTTTTCTACTGTGTGTATGTTTTCCTTACCGATTTGTGGCATGTGTATATGTTTTTCCCCTGCCCAGCTGAGAACCTGGATTTCCTCTTCCATCTTCGGACTGTGTAATTTTCCCCGGTGGCTTCATTTTTGAGAACAGGCTCTTGTTTTCCCACGTTGGTTGGATGTGTTTTCCTTTACATTTTGGGGCTGCTGTAGGTTGTTTTGGAGTCATTTTGGCCACGATAGGGCCAAGAACGGCTCAATAATTTTTTTCCCCATCCAAGTTGTGAATCGCTTGTTTGACTACGTGTATGCAGTGGTTGGTATTCAGACAGTGTTGGTGTAGGGATGAGGGCTTGGTTTGCTTGATAAACCTGGTGTGTTTGGGAACCACACAGACAGAGCTAGAGGGTTGGCTTTCTTCTCCACAATCCCTGAATAGCACTAGAAGGGAAGTCAGGACCTGATGGACTGTATAGTAGAGAAGGGACTGATTCCTTGTGTTGGGTGTGTGTGGGTGTCTTAGAAGTCAGGATAGCTCCGGTGTAGGTGTCCCTAGCTCTGTAATGAGCTCACCATATTAACATTTAGATGAGCTCACCAGCTTAGCATTTAGTCTTTCCAGCTCCTGGATGGACTGATAAACCCAAACATGTTGGCTTGGCTGTGTTTTGTGTATCCTTGGCTATGGGTAAGCCTGCTTGTTCCTTATTCCTTGGGGAATCATGCCCAACTCAGGGGTGGCAGCATTTCTGAGAGATTAAGGAGCATGCTGGCCTATGGTTGGGCGGAATGTTGCAGCTACGTAGCTGGTTGCAAGATGAGTTCTTTATAAGATAAGTAACCTTATCTATTTTACTTTTGCAATTATATTTACTGTTAATAAATTATGATGAACGTGTGGAATGAATGAATGTATGTTTGCTTCTGTTGTGTATGTGAATGATTATACATCTTAGCATGTTTTATGTTCAATCATTTCAATTTTTATGAATGCACATGTTCAAGGGGTTGGTTTCCCGGATCATAAATAGCATGGTAGCATCCTCTTCGCCGGTCGGAGGGTTGAGGACGTTACAGGATCATGATTATCCTGAGGATGATTAGGATGAGGATGATGATGATGATGATGATGATGATGATGCATTTCAATATGATCATGATGGTGATGGTGATGATCATGAATATGCTGATGAAGATGAAGATGTGATGACAAGATATTTACCTTGGTCTTCAATAAATTGTTCTAAGCTTTGCAAACACTATAATAGAATGGTTATGGGTTATTATTCACTCCTATAAAGGATGCACTTTATGTAACTACCAAAATGCTCAGTTTGGATCTTCCTCTTTTAAGACACCAGACTAGGTCCATAAGTCTTTATTCTTCATGTGCACAAATATAAGAACAAGAGGCTTCACAGGGCCCAATAAGTTGTATTTTTTTTTACTACTTCCTCGGATCATGTTGAATTGTCAGAATAGTCCTTGGAATGGGTGTTAGGAGAAATCCTTATTTTTTCACTAAATTGGCTACTCCCCCTATCATGTAGACGTCTTCATTCACTGAGCTCCCCCTAAAATTGCGATGATGAAGATGATGATGATGATGATGATGATGCTAATGATAATGGAGATGCCGATGAATTGGATGACGATGATGTTGATGATGAATATGATGATGAAGATGAAGATGCTAATGATGATGACGATGAATACGATGATGACGATGAAGATGAAGATGATGATGATAATGAAGACGTTGATGATGAAGATAATGATTATGATGATGATGATAAGAAATATGACAATGATGAAGAATATCATGATGATGACGATGGTGATGACGATGATGATGATTATGAAGATGATGATGATGATATTGATGAATATGATGAATTAGAATATGGTGATGATGATGACCATCGTCATTGTTTTCATCATCACCATCATATTCGTCATCTTCATTGTCATAATGATCATCGTCATCATCATTGTGTTTGTCCTTGAAGGGACTTATGTATAGGATCTCACTATAAGCAATGCAACCAATACAAATTCTGAAAAAATCCTAGTTAAATTAAATTAAACTACAATAAATTAAAAACATAGAGTTGTTTAACTATAATTAATTTAAAATGCAACAAAATATAAAATATGCAAATAAAAAAAACCAAAATAAACTAAACAAAAGGTAAATATGTAAAATACAAAAACAAAACAAAACAAAACACAAAATATAAAATATGCAAATAAACAAGAAAAAAATGTAGAATTCAAAAACACATGCACACTATCTCATTAGCAAAACAACAACGAACAAGTTCACTCCCATGCACTAGTTCATTAGCAGCATCCAGGCAACTGGTAATTTGATGAGTAGAGCAGTGGTAAATCGAGGAGCAGGGGATACCGGCGTTCCCAGTGGAGGCAATCCGGCCGCAGTCCAGAGGATACCAACATTCTCAGAGGAGGAAATCCAGCCGCAGTATAGAGGATAACAAAGGGCCCAATGAATTCTGTTAGCCCATTAACCCTAGTAGTGTAGGAATTTGGGAAAAATACGTCAAATTTCTGAACCAATATGGATTTGGTACAGTCATATTGAAATTATAATTTTTTTGCTGTGCTACCATCGCTTCTATTATCGGTGGATCTAATAAGGATATTCTATTATTGCAGTGTTTGAAGCTCCTCCTTAAATTCGGGGAAAAGACATATGGGTTGAGCACTGCAAGCCAGTTGTGCTCTTGTATAATTTTCTGAATTATGGTACAATTTGCAATCTTTTGTAATTTTATTCTATTTAATGGTACAGAAGAGTGTGCAGAGTCCTGTAGGAGCTATAATCTGAACTGGTTCAACCGATTCTGTCGAAACTTTGAACCTGAGACGTGTTTCTTCCAAGCATTTAATTTTTCTTTAATAATTAGTTTTACCTCGATTATGGCACAAATTACAATCTTTTGTTATTTTATTCTATTATATGTCTGAAACATTCTATAGAGTGCAAGCTTGTGTAATCTTATTCTATTTAATGGTCTAGAACAGAGTCCTCTATGAGCTATAATTTGAATTGATTCTGTCAAAACTTGAACATGAGACCTCTTTCTCCTTTAAAGACATGTTTAATTTTTCTTTGATTGTAAGTTTTAGATGGATTATGGCACACTTTTCATTTTTTTTGTGATTTTTTTCTATTATGGGTCTAAAACATTTTGTAGAGTGCCATAGGAGCTACAATTATAATTACTACTTACAATTCAACCTAAGACCTATTTCTCCTTTAAGGAAGCATTTTATTTTATTTTTATGCTCACTTTTACCTTAATTACAACACACTTTGCAAGCTTTTCCCATTTACTGGTTTGTATTTTGGAACAATGTATAGTTCCCTAGGACTCGTGGGCTATAATTTGAATTGACTCCAGTAAATTGACCCTCATACCTCTTTCTTCTTTAAAGACACATTTGATACACGTATTATTTTTCAATGACACTTATATCTTTTTTCCTCTGTTTGGCATATACCATGGTAGTTAGTGTGGTCACCTTTGTTTGGCATATCTCAAAGAGTCCAAAGGTTATCAAGAATATTGTAGTATGTTTGTGTCTTAATTAAACCCTCTGCAAGAATTTCTTCCTTAAATATCTGCTGTGCAATTTCGATCACATCATATCTTCCAAAATACTATCCTAAAATCCTTCTCAACATATGCAGAATTCCCTTTATAAATTTATGTTTATTAATTTCCTGTAGCTTACTCTTTTATTTCACCAAGATTGTATAGGCATACTTTTCTAACTTTTGGCAGACTTATATTTTTCACATCTTGACCATCTTTAAAGAAACTAGGGGTATGGCTAGGTATCCACCTCAACTAGAAATAAGACCATGTCACCTTAAAACCTTACTAACAAACACACAGTCTCTGGCAGTCACTTTAAAATGGTCTTTCAAACTGCTCAATTCAACACTTAGTGAATTTTGTCAAGCCCTAGTCATTACTGTGCTAGGAGGCATTTTGGCAGACTCATATCTCACACGTGTGAAAACCAAGAGGGAAACTGAGATCATGAGTGGATGCCTAGACTATCAAAGAATTTACCCATAACATCTGATGAATTTATCAGTTAAAGAGCTAACTCTGGCGTGTATTTCCAAGTGGGCTCTCAACCTCCCGTTTTCAACACAGTCAATTTTTCATATTTTTGGATATGCAAGCTAATGTTTTTACCTCTTTTGGCAGGCTGATATTTTTCTCATGTGGCCACCATAAGAAAAACTAAGAACATGGATGTATATCCAGTTCATTAAAGAACATGCCTATACTTTCTGATGAATTTATCATCACTCAGACAGGCTTTGGCGGGCATTTCCAAATGCCTCTTCAACTTTGTGATTTGACACTTAGTCAATTTATTTAAACCCTATGTCTCAAAGGTGATTTCAACTTTTCAACAAACTTGGAGTGTAATACATCCAATGGATGGAGGAAAACTAGATGAATCCATTAAGACCAGTTTCCTCCTATGGAACTACATTCTCTGTCTTTGACGGGAATTTTACTGAAGTATGATGTAAAAGCTGCTCAAGACCCTGTTTTGGCAGATCCATAATTTCTGGCTCGGGTACTTTCAGGTCAAAGTAAGAACATGGTCAGGTAGAAAACACACCCACCTACAGGATTCCCATATGGTGTGGGAATTTATTTCAACCCACAAATTATGGTGAGCATTCTCCTAGAGAAACTTGTCTCATTTGACCAAAAAGAACTTCTTTTGGGAGGCCTGTATCTTCTTCCTCAAAGAGTTGTTCTGAGAACTGGTGCACTGGTTTGATAGATACTTCAACCAACTATGGGATGATAGGCCATGGCAGGCGTTTTCTCCTTCTTATGAAATATGGTGGGCATTTTCATAAGATTACTACTTTAGGACAATTTTTCACCACTTAGTCTTTTTCCAACTTTATCATACATGCCTATGCCCATCAAAAGTTCTTTTTTCATTAATGAACATCTCTAGGATATGTCTGTCCTTCACCAAATGTCACCAATTGTCAAGATTACCTATAATTGGTCTAAATTTGGTGACATTTCACAATGTTATCCTATTTAAAAAAATCAGGCACATAGTTAGAGAAGGAGTACCTGGCACGAGGAAAATTGCATATCAAACTGTTGTGGAAGAGGGAGTGTTAGACTAAAGTTGTCACGTTTTGGTGGGAAATCCATGAATGAAGCTATATGACCACCTCCCATTCCAAATTGAATCCCCAAGATGATCTATATAAGGGAAAACCCCATACCTCTTTGCATGCATTAACTAGTCAAGTGGCCTAAGAAACACACTTCTATATCCGTGTTGTGAACAAATTCTAAACCAAATCAAATCATGTATTACACTTAAATAACTCTAAAATAAATTATACCTTTGATAGAAAAATAGATTTTGGTAAAGTTTTTGGGAAGAAAAAACTTTTGATATTAAAACATTACAAGTAAATATATTTGCACGCTAAATTATATCCGCTTGGTAGCTTATATTCTTGTTTTATCGAGTGTAGGTACCACCAAATAGGTATCTATCAGATCTATCTTCCTCGAGTGATGGTGAAGGTATACTAGGAGAGGTTGAAAGTGATATGTGTTGTACTAGATCTACCAGTTCTATATCAACTAGATATGAAAAGGTAAGGACAAGATTTCATAGACGCATGCAATATTTTATTGCCAATGGAGGGTCATGTAATTATGATGCTAAGAACATAGGTGACATTGAGTTTCCCTTGAGGTATAAAAATCTAGTGCAACGATGGGTACCTAATAAGCTACCTCAAATGGATACATATTTCTTCATCAATGGGAGGATGTATCACATTTCTCCTTCGTCCTTACATGGACTGGGGCTATTTTCCATGGATGGCATAAAGTCCGACTATGGCACTGTAACTGAATTGATGGAGTATGTTGTACCATTATACAGATACAATAACTGGTTAATCTTGGTCCAATATACTCGAATCATGAGGAGATACGAAGTTGCCGTGAATTATATACAACTAGCATAACACAATAAAAACAAAGGGGTGACTATGTATATTGATGGGAGACCAAAAGCGTCCGGAAACGTTGCTAGATTTGTAAACAGTACATGGCCAGTGATAGCAACTAAGCAACTGAATTGTGAATTTGAGGGACACGAAGAAAATTGTATATTTGTATGTGCAACAAAAACAATACTTCCAGGTGAAGAGTTGTTGATCGATTACAACTTAAATCGAATAGATGTGGCTTCCATGGTCCAAGGTAACTGTGGAAGGTCACACGCTATGCCTCATCGGGTAAATGCTAAATATAGTAACTAAAGATGACTACAATAACTAAATGTTTTGATTTTTTTGGTTAACATTCCATTTCCACTATTGACATTCGCTTTTTTCATGCATATTATGAATGTTTCCATGTGATAACCTGCTTATTACACTGTTATGGTTATCTCAATTTTTTTTATGTTACAATTATTGACTCAACTTTTATTAATTGATTTATTTTGTCAGGGTTACAGTAGTGGAAAGCCACATGCTGCTTCCACGGTCCAGGGTGATCGTGGAAGGTCACAATCTATGCCTCATGAGGTAAATGTTAAATATAGTAAATAAATATGACGTCAATAGAAAAATGTTTTGATTTTTTTAGTTAACATTCGATTTTCCCTGTTACCATTCGCTTTTGTCGTGCTTATTATGAATATTTCCATATGATAACATGCTTATTACATTGTGGCAGGGGTCTTCTCATCCCCATGGAGTAGAACATGTATCTCCTCCTTCAAAGGTAAAAGTAAAAATTATTGCAGTATCTCATTTTTGTTTATGTTACAATTATTTACTCAACTAAATATAGTAACTAAATATGACTACAATAACTAGAAACTCCAACCATAGAATATTTCCATGTGACAACATGCTTATTCCACTGTGGCAGGGGTCTGCCCATGGTCATCATGCAACAGAACATGTGTCCTCTATTTCCATGGTCCAGGGTGACCATGGAAGGTCACACTCTGTGCCCCATCAGGTAAGTGTTAAATATAATAACTAAATGTTGAGATTTTTTTTGTTAACATTCAATTTCCACTGTTACCATTCACTTTTTTCGTGCTTATTACACTATGGCAGGGGTCTTCCCATGGTCGTCATGCAACAAAACATGTGTCCTCTACTTCCATGGTCTAGGTTGACCCTGGAAGGTCACACTCTATGCCCCATTAGGTAAGTGTTAAATATAATAACTAAATGTTGAGATTTTTTCTATTAACATTCAATTTCCACTGTTACCATTCACTTTTTTCATGCTTATTGTGAATATTTCCATATGATAACATGCTTATTACACTGTGGCAGGGGTCTGCTCATCGCCATGGAGCAGAACATGTATCTTCTTGTAGAAGGGGCAAGTCGACATAAGTCGACCTGAACGAAGACCGACTTAGTCGATCAGCCGACTAAGTCGGTCGGCTGAGTAAACACAGTGATTAGAGTCTGTTAACTAATAGTCGTGTCGGTTCGGTGAACTGACAGGTAGTTATGATTGTAACTGTTTGTAACCTGTATATATTAGGCTGTTGAGCCTCACAAGAACTAAGTTCAGTTCTTTCCTTTGTACGATCTATTGAGAATAATATAACCTGTTTATCCTATCTGTTCTTGTCTCTTGTATCTGTGTATATTTTTGTATGTATTATTGGTAACCTTATGTGATCTGTAAGATTACAACATTGGTTCCATTGCCGGTAGTACATAACTGAAGTATATGCTCACACATGATACCAGAGCAGGAGATAAAGGACTGGTGGGAGCGAAAAATTGATAACTATCTACAAAATTACGCGAGAAGGAACAAATTGACAGTCACAGAAGCCAAAGCCAGATTTTTCACTGAGACTCACGAAAAGTTTGTCGAATCCGTGCCACATCTAATGAAGCAGCTTTTGGATGAGAAAACTGGACAAGACTAAAGAAGAATAGTTACTCCAGAAACTAATCCGCGGTGGCCGTACGAATCTATCGGAGTGGTTTGAAAAGATAGCCGACGACTTCTGTGAGGAACAAGCAGTCGAAGACAGGACTTCTGTGGAAACCGTCCAACAGAAATTTTTCACAGAATTTACTGATCAATTCTTGTGTTCCTTACCGGATTTATTGTTCAAGTTTTTAATAGAGAAAGGAGCAGGGCACATTGTTGAACCTCGACCTCTATTACGTGAACCACCCTCAAACACTAACTGGGCGGAGAAGCAGAAGCAGTGGGAAAAATTCATTGCTGAAAGAGAGTGGGAGTATTTCCTGAGCAAGTAAGAACTATCCGGGCTTTCTAAAAAGCGTCGGGTAGGCTATGGGGGGGTAGCTGGTCGTGTGTCGGACATCGAGCATAGTGGATCCTAGTCTACCAGAGTCGTAGTCACCAGTAATGCATAATCGACCGAAGAGGAACTGAAGGCATAGTATTGTACTACAGTATGTCGGACATTAAGAGAATCGAAAGGGATGAAAGACAGAAGAAAAGGGAAGCTAGAAGAGAAAGGGCCGCAGAGCTGCAGCAAAACCCTAGGGAGACCGACCATGATGAAGTACCGCCAGAGTCGGGTCATGACCGACGCAGAGAAGGTGAAGAAGAAGAGGCGTCCCCTGAAGATGATGAAATGTGGATAGAGCAGCCAGAAGCTCTCCAACTAATTGTTCCTGACGAAGGAGTGACCCTTTCCCCAGTAAATCCGCGTACCAGAATACAAACTATTATTGAAGATGACCTTCGAATAAGAGCTGGCGACATTACACTCTGGAGCCGACTAGGCGATGAACCATACCCGGGTCGACATCTGGTCATAAGTCGACTGATCGAAGGTAACTGGGTGACCTTTCAAACGGCACCTTCCTTTCGAAGTATCCACTTGCTCCTGCCGACACATGAAGGAGCACCCCCCCTGCCACATACAGCTATCGAAGACATACAAGAATCGGACCTGCGCACACAAAATTTCAGTGGAACACCGACACTACAAATACACAACAATTCACTATTCGGAGACCAAGGATCGACCTCAGATGAAAGCATAAGTTCGGTCGAAAAAAACTCCGCAGGTTCGACCATATCATCGACCCCACCACTTTCACCGACCTCTAAACCACCACCTCCTCCACCTCCTCCTCTGACATCATCAGAGAGTAGTGACAGTGACTCCGACATGGGTCACGGATCTGCTCAGATTCCCCTTTATGAGGGTGACGAAGACCCC
>LPNX011148821.1:1417905-1444960 GCA_001517045.1 Pseudotsuga menziesii
TCACAACAAATTAAACAGTTCATTCAACCGACTGAAACATTCCCTGACAAAGACCCTCGACAGGTCAAGCACTGTAATAGTCTTCACATAGGATCCAAAGTCGAGTCGACCCGATTACAATTGGAGAATGAACACACCGAAGGTAAAAGCTTCAGATGGAAATCCAACCATGCTGAAACAACAAAACCAATCCACTCTGTGCTTAGGGTCGCGACTACCGAAAAACCTGACCTCGACCGAATGACTGCAGCCGACTTCCCTGCTACATTTTCATAGTTCTAGGAAGGAAGTCGACCGATCAATGAAGATAAAGCCCCAGAATGGTTAGATGCCAAAGTAAAAACCAAAGAGGTCGACATTTCAAATGACGACCGACCAAAATTAGCTAAGATTGGTGATTATTGGAATGAGCAACAAACTGCCGAAATAGTGAACTTACTTAGGGAATTCCAAGATGTCTTTGCAAGAGACTACAAAGATTTGAAAGGGTTAGTTCAAGAAATGGGAGAAATGAAAATCGACACTAAACCTGATGTCCGACCTGTCAAGAAAAGCCCTTATAAACTATCCCATAAGTATAAGGAAATAGTTAAAAAGGAGATAGACAACATGTTAGCCGTAGATATCATCTACCCCATCGACCAGTCGGAATGGGCAAGTCCCATGGTCGTCCAGCCTAAGAAACACGACCCGACCAGACTGAGAATCTGTGTCGACTTTAGGGAACTTAATAAAGTCACACTGACAGATCCCTTTCCCACACCTTATGCTGATGAAATCTTGAATGAAGTGGCAGGCCATGAATGCTACTCATTCACAGATGGATTTTCAGGATACAATCAAGTGCCTATAGCAAAGGAAGATCAGAAGAAAACCACATTTGTCTGTGAATTTGGCTCTTTTGCTTATAGGGTTATGCCTTTTGGACTAAAGAATGCACCTGCAGTATTTTCCAGAATAGTTGTAAAAAATTTCCAAGAGTACATCTATAAAACTATGGCAGTCTACTTCGACGACTGGACCATATATTCCACCCTAAAAGGTCACTGCACATGGATCCGACTTATGCTGGAAAGATGTCGGCAGATTCAAATTTTCCTCAACATTAAGAAATGCATCTTTATGACCCCCATAGGGATACTACTAGGACATGTTGTTTGTAAAGATGGTATTAAGGTTGACTTTGCCAAAATTAAAATTATCCTTGACTTGAAGCCTCCAATAAACCCTAAACAGGTTCGGGTGTTATTAGGACATACAGGGTACTATAGGAAGTTTATCCGACATTACTCAGACATGACCTACCCCCTATAAGAACTACTTAAGGATGATATAGAGTTTAAATGGACGGAGGAATGCCAAATCTCCTTCGACAAACTGAAGAGAAAACTGGTCGAAGCCCCCATACTTAAATTTCCAAATTGGTCGATCAAATTCCATGTGCATATTGATGCATCAGGAATAGCAATTGGAGCTATCCTGACTCAACCAGGAGACGATGGAATGGACTACCCTATAGTTTACAGCAGTCGAAAACTAAATAAGGATGAAATGAACTATTCGACCACCGAACGGGAAGCCCTAGGAATGGTCTTTGCACTTCAGAAATATCGACACTACCTATTAGCTAACCCCTTCATATTTTACACTGACCATCAAGATTTGAAGTACCTCGTAAACAAACCCCTTCACCATGGTAGAATCTGTCGATGGCTCTTACTGTTCCAAGAATTTGAATTTGAAGTAGTTGTCCGACCAGGGAAGCTAAATGTCGGACCCGACCACCTATCTCGAATTGACACAGGAGAGGAACCGACTGGAATCGACGACGACCTACCAGATGCACATCTACTTCGTATAGAAGCAGTACCAGAAGAACTGGAGGAAATTGCTCACTTCCTAGAAACAGGTCAGGCACCAGAAGGTCTGAACACTAAAAAGAAGCAAATCCTAGCTATGAAGGCTGCCCCCTACAGCCTCATCAATGGATTTCTATACAAAATGGGGTTAGAAGATGTTCTTAGAAGATGTGTACTTGCCCATGAACGAGAGAAAATCATGCACGAATCACACTACGGACCAGCAGGAGGACACTTTCAGGCCGACACAACTGCTAAGAAAATTCAACAGTCTGGATTATGGTGGCCGACGCTTCATAAGGATTGTAAAACCTTTGTTAGTCGATGTGACAGATGCCAACGACTTGGTTGACCACTGCCAAGTACAGAAATGCCCCTGATCTCAGTCAACCCTAGTCTCACCTTTGAAATCTGGGCTATAGACTTCATAGGACCATTCCCTGTCCCTGCCCGACGATTAGGTGCAAGATATATCATCACTGCAGTGGAATATGTTACTAAATGGGCAGAAGCTGAACCTGTCGACACATGTTCAAGTGAAGTAGCTACAAAGTTCATTTATGAAAATATTATTACTCGATTTGGATGTCCACTTACACTGATCAGCGACCAAGGATCACACTTCATTAACAAAACAATCAAAAATTTAACCGACAAGTTTCACATCGACCACCGACGTAGTACAGCATACCACCCTCAGTCGAATGGTGCAATTGAAGCTTTCAATAAAACACTGACAAAAGGACTGACTAAAATATGCAGTGCTGACAAAGATGACTGGGATGAGAAGATTCCTGCAGTTTTATGGGCATACCGGACAGCCTACAAACGGTCGACTGATCAAACCCCATTTCGACTGGTATATGGACAAGAAGCAGTCGTACCTCTGCACTTTAGACAATAGGCACCTATCGTTGCATAGATACTACATGTCGACGTCGAACAAGCCAGGAAAGATCGGCTACTTCAACTTAATAAATTGGAAGAACATAGACTTATGGCCATCCAGCACCAGGAAATACAAAAACAACAGCAGAAAGCTTGGCACGACCGTAATATCAGAAACAAAAATCTGTCAGTCGGTGACCTTGCCCTACTGTATAACAGTCGAGTCAAAGGCAAGCCTAAGAAACTTCACACAGAATGGATGGGCCCGTACATGGTCGAAGAAATACACCCCAATGGTTTAGTCTGACTAAAAACATTGCAGGGTCAAGTATTTCGGAAGCTTGTCAATGGAGCCTGACTTAAACGGTACAGGGCCTAAAAATTAAAAAAAAAAAAAAAAATTCATATAACGGTCTTAACTGACACCAAAAACTGCATAAAAAAATTAGAAATAGTCCACAAATCAAAAACCGTACACTCATAAAACAACCATCATGACAGCCACTCACCCCTTCGACAACCGACTTCATTTCCATCGACTATCTTCATCGACCGACCATGTCGACCGTTCTCACCACCGACACCGACCGTCGACCTGGAGCGTCCCATCCCGCATTAATGGCCTCGAGCCCCGCCCCAGATTCACGAAATCGCACTCGAGTGTTGCAGTTGGACTGTCAAGTCCGCCATTAATTCACCCAGTTCGACAATCCACCCCACCCGCGCCTATAAATAATGGGCAGTCCACAGTTCATTCACCACACCACGTACCTACAGAGCATTCGAACTCCCAGTCGACTGAAATTTGCGAACCTTGTAAGAATTCCGACCAGTCTGTTCAGTCAGAAACCATGGCACCCAAACGCACCAGAGCTGCGGCTAAGGTCCAAGAACTTCAGGCAGCAGACTCACCCTTACTCCAGAGACTAAAACGAATCCAAAACGTGAAAGTCCAGGAGGGTCCGTTTCAAAAGCTGTGGACGGATATTCAAGAATGGGCATTTGAAGACCGACGAATCACCCCGGAGGCTGAGAAAGTTAAGCATAGCACCATATATTCTTATGCAAACGCACCTCTCATGGCCAGCTTCACTGGTACGAAGGAAGCCATGGTTAAATTCATTATCAGTCGTTACCACAACGGCCGATTTTACTTTGATCGACCGGTCGACATCACTGGAGATGTTATCTCCCAACTTACTGGTTTGTCAAACCAGGGTGACCCGGTCCCCATTGGGATCAAGGAAGGGCTATTCGAACGCCTTACAGGTTAGGCATCAGGTAAAAACTCCAAGGGTTTGATGATCAGTGAGATCGACGCACGAACACCACAGATCGTGGCGAAAATCATCGCCATTACTCTCACCTTGGCTGGTCACAGCAGTGACCTCAAATTGGAAATGCTCGACGCCATCGAAAAAATTGCAACCGATGGATGAATCTTCAGATGGGCAGACTACCTTGCAGACTTGGTCAAAACCATATGCGAGCGCTATCATGAAACAGGAGGTATTATCAAATTCCCCTCCTTGATCATTTGGATTGTTATGTACCATATATGCCCGGAAGGCAGTCTCGTCTTCCGAGAGCCGACTAGATTCGAGATGCACAGGTTCAAACCCTTTTCCCAAAAAGGAACTGTGCATGAACTAAACCAAGGCAAGGTATTTCTGGAAAACTGGTTCCAGCAGCTTAAGCTGCGAACGACAAGGTGGAGGGTGCCCCAGAACATCCGACGAAACCTCCCAGCCGACTCACACATCTAGCTGGAGCTCGACCATACATCAGTATGGTCCTCAAACACTCAGGATTCAAATGCCAGGGACCTAGACTACTATCCCACAGTTGACCAGATCTTTCGGGAGCTGTCTAGACAAGCAAAAACCAAAATTCAAGTCCCGGAGGCTGCAAAACAGATCGACTTCTCTATAGTCGAACCTCTGACCGACCAGGAGAAGGAGGAAGATTACGAGCTGCACTTGTATATTAGCACCTTTGTGACGCAGGATACTCCGACCGGAACTCCTGGTCGGGTGCACTTAACAGTGAAGCACCCTACTGCACCAGTAGTGGACCCCCCCGACAGAGCAACATCAGACACCACCACCAGCACAACAACCAGTACAACAAACAACTCCTCCGGCTACACAGACTGTCGACCCAGCTCAGACCCCGATAGGGGAAGTCGAGGAAGACAACCCTGAATATGCTGTGTCACGCAGCATGATTAAAAAACTGGCCAAAGAGATAGCCGTCGCCAGAAGGAAGATCAAGCTACAGAAAAGACAACAAGGCAAGGGTAAGCGTAAGCTTGTCCTTGCTGATTCCACCGACGACGAAGAGGAACTAGCAGCATCAGCACTCGACATTGTCGAAGACGCCCGGGCTAATAAGGTAACTGTTGAAACCCAGTTTCAACGTTTTGTTGAAGCAGGAGCACCGGAAGGATGGCCAAAGAAGGCCAAAACAACACCACTGTCCGAAGATGTGGTCGACCTGGTGACGACTCCTCCCCCTCCATATCTGACTAAAATAGTCGAGGAGCAAGCACCAGTGCAGCAGGCCGACGTTTCCCCCGAAGTCTTTGAAAGAGCTATCCCTGAGGCACTCAGAGCCAGGGCAAGCTCGGACTATGAGCTTAAATCCTTCTTTGCAACACTGCCTGCACTGTTCAAATCGGCGCAGACAATCAGGACAACAACTCCCCTAAAAGCAAGCAAAAAGACATATGCCCACTAGACAAAAGTATTTACAAGGGTTCGAGAAGGTGGCGATGTATCAGGCATTGAACAGACCTTCACTGACTACCGACTGCAAGAAGACATTATGTCTTCCGACCACAGTTCTTCCCCTTCACCACCAGGATCAGGAAACCCACCATCCCCACCTTCACCACCATCATCACCACCTCCTGATTCACAACAAAAATCACCATCATCATCACAGCCGAAGGTGGACATACCACCTCCCCAGACACAAAAACCCCCGACCACTGAACCAACCCCTCCGACAAAAACCCCTTCGACCTCTGATCCACCTTCCACTTCTGCAGACAAACCAACAGAACAACAACAGGAGACTACAAAACCGGCCTCTACTACTGCAGGTACTCAGGAGCACGATGCTGACAAACAAAAGAAACAAACAGACCAGCATCGACCATCTAGGATACGGATAAGTTTAAAATATGCTAGCTCATTGACCGACTCAGAGGTCGGCCAATTACTCAACACCCTAGCCAAAGAGTCGAAGAGGAGGACGACCAGACCAAGGAAACAACTCAAGGATAAGGAGGCAGAAGAAGTCGAGTTCCTCGACAAATGCAGGTCTCTTGCTCAATCCATTGTTCCAGGCCCTGTCGAAGTAGCCACAGATCGACCTTTGGAGAGGGAATATCAGATATTTGAAGGGATGGTATCGACCATCCAGACACACCTCCAAGAGACCAAAGCAGAACAAAAGGAAGAAACTGCCCGACTGTTGTTGGCCCAACACACTGCATTTTCAGAGGCATACAAGGTCTTACAGGACCATATGGAGGAATCTATTGTCACTGAGGAATTACTCAGAGATTGGCCGACACACTATGGACAGGTATACCAGTAGACAAGACAAACCAGACAAGGCATCCAAGCTCTAGAAGCTCGGAAGTCTACAGAAGCTGAACTAAGGCAGACCGTCGAAGAGCAGATTGTCATGGAAACCAACAAGCTGCAGAAATTAGAACGTGAGGCCCATCAGTGGGTTCAACAGGCTCTACCTAACCTGGAGAAAGTTGACAACCTCTGTCCCTACATAAAGAGACTCCTCCAGGCTGCAGACGAGCAAAATCAAATCTTGGGCCCGACCATGGAAAACATAGCAGAAAAATCCATGTCTGAAAAGATGTCGATCCTGTCAAGTCTCACTACCTTGACCATCGATATCGAGAAGGAATTACAGAGCTGGACCGACTTTCAGCATCAATTGGCCATCACAGCCCCAGCCATTGTCGAAGTATGCGTTCAGCGACGGCCGACCATCCGCCTACATAGTCCTCAACAGGAGCAAGTCTGAAGGGTTCGACATGATTTCAATTTTGGTGCCTCCCTCTTTCTTCGGGACGAATAAATGTTTTGTTTGTGGGGGAGATGTAGAAGGGGCAAGTCGACATAAGTCGACCTGAACGAAGACCGACTTAGTCGATCAGCCGACTAAGTCGGTCGGCTGAGTAAACACAATGATTAGAGTCTGTTAACTAATAGTCGTGTCGGTTCGGTGAACCGACAGGTAGTTATGATTGTAACTGTTTGTAACCTGTATATATTAGGCTGTTGAGCCTCACAAGAACTAAGTTCAGTTCTTGGCTTTGTAGGATCTATTGAGAATAATATAATCTGTTTATCCTATCTGTTCTTGTCTCTTGTAATTATGTATATTTTTGTATGTATTATTGGTAACCTTATGTGATCTGTAAGATTACAACACTTCTCCATCAGAGGTAAAAGTAAATATTATTGAAATATGTCATTTTTGTTGATGTTACAATTATTGACTCAACTAAATATAGTAAATAAATGACTAAAATAACTAGAAACTCCAACCCCAAAATATTTTCATGTGACAACATGCTTATTACACTGTGGTAGGGGTCTTAGGCCCATGTTCGTCATGGAATAGAACGCGTGTCGTCTACTTCTGAGGTAAAAATAAATATTATTGAAATATCTCATTTTTTAT
Organism: Pseudotsuga menziesii; assembly: GCA_001517045.1. Lineage (NCBI taxonomy): Eukaryota > Viridiplantae > Streptophyta > Pinopsida > Pinales > Pinaceae > Pseudotsuga > Pseudotsuga menziesii. The sequence goes on from LPNX011148821.1 coordinate 1,425,372, forward strand.
TATGTTACAATTATTTTCACAACATTTATTTATTGATTTATTGTGTCAAGGTGGCACCAGTGGAAAGGAACCTATTGCTTCCATGGTCCAGGGTGACCATGGAAGGTCACACTCTATGCCCCGTCAGGTAGGTGTTAAATATAATAACTAAATGTTTCAATTTTTTCTGTTAGCATTTGATTTCCACTATTGACATTCACATTTTTCTGTTCTTATGCTGAATTATTGATTGATTTATCATGTCAGGGTGGGGACCGTGGAAAGGAACCTACTGCTTCCATGGTCTAGGGTGACCGTGGGAAGTCACCGGCCACAACACCGCATCAGGTAAGTGTTAGTTCTTAATAGTAACTAAATTTCATTACAATAACAATGTTTGAATGATGTTAAAAATATTTTTATTAATTTTATTGTTTGATGAATTTAGTCTAGTGGACTTCATCTAGGCGATGAGGAGCTTGAGGATGAAATTTAATATTCCATAGACCCTATCAATACTATAAAGAAATCCTTCAAAAATGCAAACATAGAGATGATCTCCTTGGATTGCATAAGGCCCATGACATAGGAGATCAAGGAAAGGATTGAAGAGCTGAAAGAACAAATAAAATATTATGGGGTAAGTGGCATCTTCACATATTTTTTTAAGATATGACATGATTTCATATATGATATTATGTTTTCTATTTTTCCAACTGATCTAATAAAGTAAAGATTTTTGTTTGTAGGATTTTTTATAACCCATGACTAGATAAATTTTCAAGACAGGTATAGGTAGCATTCATGCACCAATGCAGCAACAACATCGACAAAGCAATGTACCAATGAGGCTTTTTGACACTCCTCCAGTTGGCCTCGAATCTTTTGATGTATTTGTAACTTTGGAATGTATTCACTTGTATATCTTATGTCTTGTACCCTGATGTTTATTCCAAGAAGTGTCTATAATTTATTTGAGTCATGTCATGCCCTGATGTTCCTATCGGGAGGTTCTATAATGTAAACAAGTGATGTCAAGTCATTGTGGGTAACCCACCTATTGTTCAAGGGTTAAAGTCCTTGTAGTTCTAGGGCACTAGAGTTCTTAGAATCTCCTAGAGAAGTCGGACCTAGTGAGTCATTGTCAAGTCGGGAATTAGTATAAATAGAGAGTGAGCCTCTCTATTTATCACACACTCACTCACACTCTTTTGTAGCGCATAGCTAAGGAAGAAGAAGTTGTTGGGGCTAGAGAGAAAGAGGCTACTGCTGTCGGGATATCATCTTACTATTTTTGGGGATTTGCTATTTGGTGTTGATTCTATCTCTAAGGAAGTTGCGGGGTTTTCTCGTTTATGGTTTCCCCGAGGAAAATCTTTGTGTTCATTGTCTCATGTGTTTGATTGTTGTGTTTTTTATTCTCTCAGTTAAGATCCTAAGTTAATGCTAGCTTAAATGATAAAAATCTAACATGGTATCAGAGCTAACCCGAGAAGAAGACACTGTGTAGCTGCGGAAACTAGGGCTTCCTACTTTTTGGATCTCTCTCCACAAATTTTCAGCAAAATAAGGTTGGACTAACTCTCCTCCCCAGGGCACATCTTTCTGTCGAAGCAAAATTTGATTCTGAGCATTTTCAGTTTTTGACCCAACACTACTATCGAAAATTAGGGATTTCCACAGAAGTGGAATTTTTGAGTGAGCCAAGGCCTCGATTGATCTACTCCTCAAAATCAAAGTTTAGATATCAAGATAAAATATTTTTGTTGGATAGAACTCCAGGAAAGTCAAACCGTAATCTGCTCCTAAACAAGCACTGCAGAAATTCAGCTCCAGATTCAGATCTGACATCTTAACCTGGTAAGATCTAAATATTTTTTATTTCCATTTGAGGTTCTTAGTTAAGATGTATCATCATACCAATATTTATGAAAATATTGAGGGAGATGATAACTTCCGAGCCTGGAAGTATAGGATCTCCCTGGTCCTGGAAGAAAATGAGTTGGACTCCTACATCAATGAGGAGATTCCAGTTCCAGAGGGAGATGAGGCTGAGGCCTTACACAAGAAGAAGTTGGTTATGGATAAGAGGATTATTACTGATTCAATCAAGGATCACCTCATACCATAGGTGTCCTCCCTAAAGACACCTAAAGCTATGTTTGATTCCCTAACCAAATTGTTTGAAGGAAAGAACATAAACTGGAAGATGACCTTTAGGAACCAATTGAAGAATGTGAAGATCCAGAATGCGGAGACCATACAGTCATACTTCACAAGGGTCTGCTAGATCAAAGAACAACTTGAATAAGTAGATGAAGAAGTGGAGAATGCAGAGATTGTAATGACCACCTTGAATGGTCTCCCTAGGACATGGGACTCTTTCATTCAAGGGATCTGTGCCAGAAAGAATCTAGTCAAGTTCAGCAGACTATGGAAAGAATGCTCCCAAGAAGAAGCTCGGATAGTAACTTGAGAAGAAAATATGGGAAGTGAAGATCAAGCTCTCATAGTACAATCCAAGAAAACCAGATCTAGCCACCACAGAGGTAAGCACTCTCACCAAAGGAATAAATTTATAAAGCCTAGAGATAGGTCTAAGTACATTTGCTATACATGTGATGAAAGAGTATACTTTGCTAGAGATTGTCCTAGAAACAAAAGTAGCTCTCACATGAATAAGGGAAACAAGAGAAGACATCATGCTCATGCTGTAGAGGATGATGAACCTTCCACAAAGAGAAACAGACGAGACAGTGATGATTTTTCAAGTGATGAAGAATATGTTCTGATTTCCACTCTCACGGGAACTATCACACATGGCAGCAATGATTGGATTATAGACAGTGGTGCTTCCAAACATATGATAGGATTCAAGGAATCCTTTGTGAAATTATCTAAACATGAATCACCTCACAAGGTGAAACTTGGAGATGACTACCAGTATCCAATAAAAGGTAGTGGTGAATCCTAATACAAGCTAGACTCTGAAAATTCTATCAAAATGAAAGATGTATTGTTTGTACCTGGACTAAAGAAGAACCTCCTCTCCATATATGCATTGGATGCAAAATGAATGAGGGTTGCATTTGTAGATGGCCAAGTCCTGATGTGGCCAAAGGGAAAGTCCTTTGATGATGCAATAGTGATTGGGGAATAAGAAGGATGACTATACAAATTGAAGGGACAACCAGAACAAGCTTTTGTTCATGACTCAGTAGAACCAAATGAACTTTGGCATAGAAGGCTTGAACATGTGCATACAGAGCACTACCAATTGCAAGCAAAGCTGTTGAAGGACTCCCAGAAATGAAGAAAAAACATGAAGGTGTATGCAAAGGATGTGTGAAAGGGAAGAACACAAAGAAGACATTTCCAAGTAGCGAGAGCAAGGCAAAAGGAATTTTGGAAATCATCCACTCCAATTTATGTAGTCCAATGTCATCCAGTTCACTAAGCAGGTATGTATATTATGTTTCTTTTATTGATGATTTTTCTAGAAATGAATGGATATACTTTATGAAGAACAAAGATGAAGTATTCAGCAAGTTCAAGGAATTCAAATCCTTGATCGAGAACCACATTGAAAAGAAGATCAAGACCTTTAGATTAGATAATGGCAGAGAATTCACATCAAATGAATTCAAAGAGCTATGTAAAGACTCAGGGATTAATAGGGAGTTATCCACTCCATATAATCCACAACAGAATGGGATTGTAGAAAGAAAGAATAGAACGATCATGGAAGCAGCAAGGACCATGCTTCATGATCAAGATATTCCCATGCATCTATGGGTAGAAGCTGCTAGAACAATGGTGTATGTACAGAACCGTACTCCACACAGAGCACTTGAGAACAAGACACCTGAAGAAGTATTCTCCGGCAAGAAACCAGAAGTTAGCAATCTCAGAATATTTGGCTGTCCTGTATACATACACATTCTAAAATAAAAGAGGACAAAGTTAGATCCTTCAAGAAAGAAGAGTATATTTGCGGGATACTCTGAAAGCTTGAAGGCTTATGGAATATGCTTCCCAGGATTCAAGAATATTGACATCAGCAGATATGTAACATTTGACGAAGATTCAGCCTACATCAAATCCAGGAAGAGACTGGCTAAAGAACCTAAAGAAACAAAACCACCCAAAATTCATGATACAACCATGAATGAAGAAATTCAAGAAGAAGATTAACAATTAGAAGAACCTCAAGAAGCTATAGATCCAGCTCAAGAGAAGAATCCTCACAAGAGGAAACCTACTTGGGTACGTGAAATTATCCAAGGTGCAGAAAGATATGGAGCTTCAGAAGAAACAAATAGAGGAAGAAAGAGAACTAGGTCCTCCTCCAGTTATGTAGCCTTGCTATGTGACATTATTGATAAAGAACCTTCCAACTATGAAGAAGCGGCAGAAAGGAAAGAATGGAAGGAGGCTATGATCGAAGAGTATCAATTGATCATGAAGAATGATGTTTGGGATGTTGTCCCAAGACCAAAAGGTGTTGAATTTTCATATGCTAAGCTAGATCATTAGTATTTCATTTCGATTTCATAATAAAAGCATATAAATAGGATCACTGAAAGATAGACAAGCACAACCATATGTTGAGCCCAGAAATGGCCTCTTTTAACCATCCTTAACCACCTCCTCTTCCCCTATCTTACCCCAATCAACACACCAATCAGACATGTTATCCCCACTTTACTCCTCAAACTGCCAAGGTATGACTGGTCATTGCTTTATCTTATTAATGCTTATGATTGTGATAATTAAAGCCATGTATCTCTCAAATGTGCTAACATGTTATGATTTATGAAGGTAGTTTGAGACAAGTGGGCTGTAGGAAGATTGGGTTGAACAAGTCTCAACAAGGAGGAATATTCGCTGCTCATGTTGATCTTCAGCTTTCTATCATCACTCAAGGCACGTGGTTTTAATGCGACATCCTAGACAGAGCTGTGACAAGGCAGCTATAACAGAATGCACCATAATTGGAAATCCTTAGTACATTGCTGCTCGAGTATAGTTGCGATCATAGAATATCGCCACTCCTGGGCCGATTAACAGCTTTCCCGTGCTTTCTATGTCTTTACCATGCCACGTTTGTAATAGCTAGTGTTATTTAGGGTGCATGAATATCATAGATCTTAATGGCTGCCCCAGAATAGGATCAAATGTTACGATCCACATGATATAAATATGGAGAGTTGTATCGATCCAGGGGGTTGCGGAACATATAATTCATTTACTGTATGCGGCTGTGGGGAGCAATTTGTGTAATCATTCTATATTTTAATACAAGGAGTTAATTCTGACTTAAGAGGCGTTACGTTGTTCATCCAACATCTCTGTGTGAAGGCTGGGACCACCTTCCACAAAGATTGCTGAGTTAAACTAGGAATTTTTAATTCATGGTTGTGTGATGTCCTGTTAATTCTCTTTCTTTTGTACACAGCTGTAGTAAGTGTGGATTTACAGTGTAATTATGATTGCATTTCCTTGAGATCTGTAAGTGGTACAGAGTGACAGTTGACTGAGTAGGTAACTATCTTTTATGCAATTCGTGTGGTAGCTGTAAACAGCTCTGTTCATCCTGAGGTCTTAGTCATTGTCCCATGAATCCTTGCAATTTGTCTTTACTGTCATGATTGTTGGATTTCATTTATGCATTTCAATTTATTAGAGTAGCTGAACTCAATCTTTTGCAATTGAATTCCTAGATCAATATTCAATTTATGCTTGTGGCTTTCTAAGAGTAATTAGATTGAATAGGTGAATTAATCATTCAGGGATGTGAACATGATTTTTTTTCATCTGCAATTGTAATTTGAATCTTTTGTTTTTTTTTATTAATGCATAGCAGAAAGTAATTAAGATTGTAGTACTTAGAAGACAATGGGATTACATAGACTCTTGGGATGAGCTTAGTTGATAGAGGATAGTAATGTTCGATGTAGTGACTTTGTGTTTAAGCATATACTGTGCATTTTATCCTTTGAAATAGAGGACTTTCCTGGGTTGACAATAAATTTTGTACACTTTGTATGTTGGTAATAATCTACTTGCATATAGGGTGCTTGACATTTTGGCGCCGTTGTCGGGGAAGGATAAAAATTAAACACCATCATTAGTTGCATCTTGTAATTGTTTTTAGTCAGTATTTTCTACTTCCTTTGCTGTAATGATTTGGGTTGCATGAATACGAGAAGGGTAAAGCATGATCATCTTTCAACTCCCAAAACCCCACAAAATACTAACAGTGCAGGTGGCTTGGGTCACAGTCGAGGTGCACCATTGGGAAGAAGGAGATTCATCGACGATCTTGTTGACAGAACGGATTCATCCACCAGGGCTCGCCATCAAGAGACTCCTATCAGAAGAAACCCTGCCAATCCTGGAGCACCAGCGTCAGGGTCCACAGTGGAGAATACACGAGCAACCACGACTTCCTCAAACATCCTTGCAGAAGAGGACACAACTGTCACAACTGGACCTGCTGGTAGAGGTTTGATCTACCACATTTATGGGAAGGTTGTAACTGAAGAAGAGTGGACACAGTTCCACCAAAATATTACTGATCAGTGGAGGAACGAAAAAAAGAATGAGGAAAAGAAGGAGGAAAAGAACGAAGAAAGGAACGAGGAAAAGAACGCAGGAATGAACAAAGAGGAGAAAACAGAAGAGGAGACGAGTAACAGACACGAGTCCAACGAGGAAGAGGTAATGGGGGAAAACTATCATCATGAAAATCACTCCCTACCTGAAGGAACGGTGGCTACACTGCGATTCCTGATTTAGCAGCCAGAGGGGACAACCCCTATGAAAAATATCTCACCATCGGTGTTGCCTCACTTCCATGGAAGGGCAGCAGAAGATCCAGACGAATTCCTTTTTGAATTCGATATCCTCTGTTGTAGCTATGATTACGTCATCGATGCAAAAAAGATAAAAATCTTCCTCGCCACCCTGAAGGACAACGCATTACGATGGTTCATGAGCCTTGGAGGAGGAACTGTTGCTAATTGGGATAGAATGAAACAGGTGTTCCTGAAGAAATATTAGGAATATTGAAACACCAAGGACAAAAGAGAGGAATTAATCAAAATGGTGCAGAAGGAGGACAAAAGTCTGGAGGATTTTGTGGAAAGACTGCTGTACAACATGCAAATAGCTGGGCAGACGAACATGGGGTTGGATGTGCTCAAGACAATCCTACTTCATGGAATCAGGGATGATTGTTTAGATATGTTAAACCTGATAGGAAAGGGAGATATATCCAAAGAACCTTTTGGAAAGATTGTGGAACTATGTAAGAGATACTCCAGGGGGTCTTCCAGGAACAACAAGCAGGACAAACGGGATAAGCTAGAACGTGACATCTTCGATAGAACGTAGAAGTCGTCTAATGGAGGAGCCACCCGTGTAGAGATAGGAAATCTCCTTGAAAATTTTAAAACAGAAATGATGAGCTCCATCTCCTTGGAGATCAATGTCCTGAAGGCAAAACAAAAACAGGCAGTGGAGGATCTCACACTAGGTGTGTTCTGCCCCCGATGTAGAAAGAATCATCCTCTGAGAGAATGCCCGCTCAACAAAATAGAGGTATGTCAGTTGTGCGAGCTAAACCACGACATGAAAGAATGTCTCTCACTTCCCCAAGTGAAGGCTGTTCTGCAGGCATCAACTCTGGAGGTGGAATCGGCTTATTTCATTGCGCAGAAGAAACCTTGGCAACCCTGAAATCAAGGTATGCCCCCGAACTCATTTCCATTTTTGAATAATATGAGAAAATATTGGAATAATATGAAAAATGTGAATACACAATTCCCTTCAAGTTATGCTCAGTGGAATCCTTCCCAACCTGCAATACAAAATTATAACTCATGGAATCCCTAGACACAGCCACCACACCAATCTACGTCATGGTCTCCTGGATGGAGGAATTTCCATCCTGGGAACCAATTTCCTCAACCACCTCCACCACAACAGTCACCATATTCTCCTCAATACCCCCAATTCCCTCAATATCCTCAATACCCACCTCAGCAGTCGCAGTTGCAGCTGCAGAACAATTCTGTCCCTAATGTACCAATACGACCTCAGCTTCCTGCCCAACCTAATCCTAACCCGAATAATAAAACAGTCCATCAATTGGAGACTGTCAATATGCCGGCCTACTCTCTTTCCCCTATACCTTGCAGTGATATTCGTTTACGATCAGGGAAAATAGTAGAACTTGTAATTACAGAAGATGCTCGACCTTCTGTGCATAAAGAAGGGGTGAGTTCATAGCATCTGTCCGATACAGTTCCTATTATTGAAGATGTTGAGCATCCCTTAGATGGGATGACTGAAACACCAAATGATAAATATTTCAATACGCATCGTACCCAGCTGATAAGGAAACCACCGTACCCCGAGAGACTAATGCTACCAAGGGCAAGGGGCAACCTCAGTTTAACCTCCTAGGAGAGTTAAGAAACCTTTATGTTAAAATCCCCCTTCTTCAAGCTCTTCAAGACGTACCTATTTATGCTAGAACCGTTTGGGACCTGTGTACCAAGAAACCAGGAAGTAAACCCAGGAATCCTCCCACTGTTCACGTCATAGGGAATTTATCTGCATTGATAATAGGAAAAACCCCAGTGACTAAGTATGATGACCCCGGAAATCCTACTGTCACTGTGCAGATAGGGCATACACGGATACCCAACGTACTAGTAGATTTAGGGGCAGCGATCAATGTCATAACAATTGAGACTGTAAGGAAGCTTGGGCTCACTAATATTAGGCCAACCCCCACCATTTTAGAATTGGCCGATAGATCCACCATTAGACCCGAAGGAATTCTTGACGATCTTGTCATCTCAGTTGATTCATGGGAGTACCCTGCTGACTTCCTGGAGTTACAACCTAAGTCACAGCTGGGAGGACACCCATTAATCCTGGGGAGACCTTGGTTGGCCACAACTGATGCTTGCATCAGCTGTCTATTTGGGTCCATGACCATATCTGATGGCACTGAGACTAAAAACCTCACCCTTTATGCTCCAGCTCGGCCAAGCCTAGAAGCTAAAACTTCTCTTTGGATAGAGCCGGAGGAAGAGGAGGATGTTCAACCACTATTAACTATAGGGAATGCCTTAATATTCAAGAATGAAATGGAAGATGATGCTATTAATAATTTTATTAGTGAATCCACTTCAGTTGATAAAGAGGTTTATCAAATCCTGAACATTACCCTGGGAAAGGAAGAACAAGAAAACCTTATGGAAGAAACACTAGTTGGTGACACAAACATAATCCCAGTTTTGAAAAACTCGAAAAGTATTCCTATTGAGGTAGAATCTAGAAAAACCTTGAATATCAATCCTAATCTCTCCTTAGATGACCAGAAGCACCTGATCAGTCTCTTAAAAGAACATAAGGGGGCGTTCACCTGGGAGTATACAGACATGAGGGGTATTCCCTCTAATCTGTGCACCCATCATATTTATATTAAAAGTGACTCCCGGCCTGTGTGTCAGCCTCAATGATGAATGAACCCCAACCTGAGGGACATAGTGAAGGAATAAATCCATAAACTCTTGGAAGCAGGATTTATATATCCTATTTCAGATAGAGAGTGGGTTTCCCCACTCGTAATTGTACCCAAGAAAAATGGTAAATGGAGGGTCTGTGTCGACTATAGCGAGCTGAACAAAGCCACGCAAAAGGACCACTTCCCTTTTCCCTTTATTGACCAAGTACTCGACACCTTATCAGGGAAGAAGTTCTTCTCCTTCCTAGATGGGTTTAGCGGGTACAACCATATTCAGATTGCCCCTGAGGACCAGGATAAGACCACCTTCACTTGTCCCTGGGGAACGTTTCCCTATAGAGTACTTCCCTTTGGTTTATGTAATGCACCAACAACATTTCAAAGAGCTGTAATTGGCATATTCTCTGAGTTAGTTAATGATAGTATGGAAATATTTATGGACGATTTTACTCCTTATGGCAAGGATTTTGAGGAAGCACTGGAAAATTTAAAGAAAGTCTTAACTCGCTGTGAACAGACCCAACTCTCTTTAAGCACTGAAAAGTGCCATATGATGATGAGTGAGGGAGTGGTATTGGGGAATTTCATCTCTGTCAATGGCATTCAGGTGGACCCCTCAAAAATCAAGGTGATAAAAAATATACCTACCCCTTCAACTCAAAAAGAGGTGTGAAGTTTTCTGGGACATGCTAGATATTACCGAAGGTTTATAGAAAACTTCTCCAAACTTGCTTCCCCTTTTTTTTCTTTGTTAATGAAGGATGCACAGTTTGTGTGGAGTGAAGCATGCCAGACAACGTTTGATAAGCTTAAGGAGAAGTTGTCCACAGCTCCTATCCTAAGAGGATCCAATTGGACCCTACCCTTTCATATTTCTTCAGATGCCTCTAATATGGCCATTGGAGCAGTTTTAGGACAGCAGGATGGTGAAGTACCTTATGCAATCTATTATGTTAGTAAAAACTTAGCCCCTGCTGAACTTAATTACACTGTCACGGAAAAAGAATTCTTAGCTATTGTTTACTCCATCAATAAATTTCGACATTACATTACTGGGTATCCTACGTTTGTGCACACTGACCACTCTGCCATTAAATATTTAATGAACAAACCTGTCACTAATGCCAGAGTGACCATGTGGCTCTTATTATTACAGGAATTTGATATTACCATTATAGATAAACCTGGGAAAGAAAATGTTGTCGCTGATTTTTTATCTCGTTTCACTAACAGTGATGATAGTTTGCCTATTGAGGACTCTTTTCCAGATGAACATCTATTCACACTTTCAGCTCATTCCCCCTGGTATGCAGACGTTGCTAATTATTTGGTTGCAGGAAAGCTTTGGCCACATATGTCTAAATGAGAAAAGAGAAAAATCATCCAGCAAAGTGCCAGGTATTGTTGGGTAAACGGTCATCTCTTCTACACAGGACCTAATCTTGAGATTAAAAGATGTGTAAGGGAAGATGAAATCTTCCATATACTAAAATCCTGTCACAATGAACCTTGTGGAGGACACTTTGCAGACAGAAGAACAGGGCACAAAGCGTTGCGGATGGGCTACTATTGGCCAACTCTTTTCAGGGATGATAACAGGTATGTTCAGTCCTTTGACAGCTACCAAAGGATGGGCCATCCCAATAGAACAGATCAGATGCCTCTACAACCTCAAGTAGTAGTTGAACCATTTGATATATGGGCTCTGGATTTCGTTGGCCCTATCAGCCCTCATTCCAAACAGAAAGCCTACATTCTGGTTTGTATTGATTATATGACAAAGTGGGTAGAAGCTGTAGCCTTGGCTAAGGCTAATGGCCAGGCTGTGATTGATTTTATATACAGTGAAATCTTTACCCGTTTTGGGGTACCTAAGGAAGTAGTTACCGATGGGGGACCGCAATTCATGTCGCATCAATTTGAATCCCTGCTACGGAAGTATCATGTTCAGCATAGGGTGGCTTCACCTTACCACCCCTAAGCTAATGGCTAGGTGGAAAGCACTAATAATGTTATTGAAGCCATCCTTACCAAAATAGTTAAGATACATAGAAAGGATTGGGCTAACAGGCTTCCGAAATCACTGTGGGCATATCGCACGACTTGGCGCAACACCACAGGTTTCTCTCCTTATGATTTGGTGTATGGGAAAAGTTCCATCTTTCCAATTGAGTTTTAAATCAAAACCCTGAAGACAGCCACCGAAATGAATCTGGATGTAACTGAAGCCCAGAAGAGAAGACTTAATCAATTAAATGAATTGGACGAAAAATGGTTAGCTATGGTAGATCATACTGTGTTACTTCAGCAACAGAGATCCAATTGGCATTATCGATTTATTAAAAAGAAGGTCTTCTGTGAGGGAGACTGGGCATTACTATACAACTCCAGATTCAAAAGAGATTTCAAGGGTAAATTACGCACAAGGTGGCTAGGCCCATACGTGGTCGACAGGGTATTTGACAACGGCACTGTTCGCCTGGTGACCATTGATGAAAACCGCATACCATTATTTGCTAATGGTCACAGGCTGCGACTGTATCGTAAGCCTATTTCGAAAGATGCATTCATTTCACAAATTGCCGCTGATCCAGATTATTAGCTAGCACCAGGGTAGGAACTTCTCTCTACCTCTGCCAATCCTTAAACTGTAAATCACGTTTGAATTACTGTACATAAATAATGGTTTCTCCTATTTCATTATATATTGTTTTTTTTCCCTTTTTCATTTGACCTTCTCATTTGCTGTTGTTTTCCAAAAATTGCAGGGAAGCGCCAAGGGGATGACCAGATTGGGCCTGTCGAACAGAGTGGTTTTCTTATGCCTTCCTGTACCACATTTCCTTTTCTTTAAAATAAGGTTTCCGGTGGCTGCAACATCTTTACCGGTGGCTGCAACATCTTTTCCGGCGGTCGTAAATCTTTTTCCCTGGCAGCCGTGACTTTTTCCCCGGTGGCCGAAAAATCCTTTTTCCTGGCAGCCGTGAACCATTTTCCGGTGGCTGCAACATATTTTCTGGTGACTGCAACATTTTCCCCGGTGGCCGTAAAACCTTTTTCCCTGTTGGCTGAAAAATATTTTTCCTTGGCAGCCGTGACTTTTTTCCCGGCAGCCGTGAACCATTTTCCGGCGGCTGCAACATCTTTTCCGGTGGCTGCAAAATTTTCCTCGGTGGCCATAAAACCTTTTTCCCTGGCAGCCGTGACTTTTTCCCCGGTGGCCAAAAAATCTTTTTCCCTGGCAGCCGTGACTTTTTCCCTGGTGGCCGTAAAACCTTTTTCCCGGTAGCCGTGAACCATTTTCCAGCGGCTGCAACATATTTTCCAACGGCTGCGACATATTTCTCGGTAGCTGTAAACCTTTTTCCTGACAGCTGAAAAATCCTTTTTCCCGGCAACTTTAAACCGTTTTCCCGTGATCCTTTTTTCTCCAGCTGCGACATCTTTTCCAACGGCTGCGACATTTTTTCCGACAGTCGTAAACTTTTCTCCCGCGGCCGCGATATTTTTTTTGTTGACGGCTGCAAATCCGCTATATTTGGCTACTGTTGCATTAAGGGCAGCCTTTCTGCTCTCAAAACCTGCAGTGGTAACTCCTGTGTTATTGGAAAATTACTTTCTATGCCATTAAATCTGCTAAATATGGCTTCGATTTCTCCTCCTCGTGTCGGCGAACTGGTCCATTAGGTGACATCCTTTTTCATAATTCCGACCATGTGGACACGATGGTTTGTGCTTCACTGGAGGATAGAATTATTGCAGTATCCTAGTTATAATTATTGAATTAATGACTGCGCATGAGTTTGGCTTCCGCAACGTCAGCTACGACACGTTCCACTATTTTTCGAAGGATATCTAGCGCACAGTCCAACAAGGTATGGCTTTGATTTATCACATGATTAAGTATTGATATGATTTAACGATATCAGTCGTACCTTTATTCGTATCACCATTATGTCTTAATTAATTCTTTCCCCCGTGCGACGTAAAGACTAATAACCGCCACCTTCCCCAATTCGGAATGAAATTTCGAATGTTTTTGTGTGCTGAACTTTCCAAATTTACCCATTCCCTAACATCTCCTCTCAACGATTCGTGCATCCTCTGCGCTGTAACCTCCATTCTCATGCTCTGTAATCTGTGGAACAACAACCTTAGTTTGAAGCCAGGACCATGGGGATTCCAACTCATTATGAACCTTCAAATACACAGGAGCTCAGGAAGAATGCTGCGGTTTTTTCCATCTTTCAATCCGTCGGGTGGACAGAATTTTTCGAACGACTGGACGGATTCAATCGTGAAGCATCCTTACAATTTTCTCTAAGCCTCACAGAGACTTAATCCGAGGTTTGGGGGCTGTGCATAGAAGTATCTGAGGCCATTATATCTGAGGTTACTGCCATCCCTCAGGTGGGAAGGGCATGGTTTGGACGTCGAGTCGCCATGACGACAGCATTGAAAGCCTTTTTAATAAAGGGGGAGCAGGTTCAATCATCAAGAAGAGGGATAGCACTGCACTCATTGCCGTAGCCATGGGACCAAGTTGTTGTATTCCTCAAGAAATACATTACTTATGAAGGTAGGTACCAAACTATTTATAATTCTGAACTACCTTTGCTTTCTCATCTCCGCCATAGGACTTTGTTGAATATTCCATATTATCTCCTTCATGATTTGCATCATATGGCGGGATTCATCCAAGCTTCTAAGCATCCATTTTCTTCATTGAACCACCATGGTATTATCAAATTAATCATCATGAGAACCCTTGCTCAGTATAATATAACCTGGAAACAATTCACAGCTTGAGCTCAGGAACCCGCTCCCTTGCCTAGTGTCCCAATAGAACAGGAACAGGCTCATCCACAGCAGGGGGGACACGAACCACAATAGGAGGACCAGAGTCCCTCCAATGTAGTTGGGGGGGGGGATGAAATTGGATCAGAAGAAGACAAACCAGGGGCACAAATAGAGAAATTGAGGGAGGATGTAGATAAAAATCCTGTGGAAGACCCAAATAACAGGGTAGCTCTGACAGCAGAAGGTGAAAGTGGAGTAGCATTAAATGCTGCGACAATTGAACCTGAAGGTGAAAGAGCCATGGTAAGGGAATAAAATATCAAGCTAGTAACCATTGAATCCTCACCGGAGTGGGGAGGAACCTTGATTGAGGAAGAATATCCTGAGGAGCAAGAAAACGCTAGAACAGGGGATATTCCTTCGACCTCAGCTGTGACTCCCGACATCCTAGCACCACAAAAGAAAACACCATAAAGGAAAAGAAAGAGACCAATTGAGGAAATTAAAATAACCTCACCAATAAGAAGGAAAAGAACCAGATCAGGTGCAGCAGTAGAGGCAACAAGAAAAAGATGGACAACCCTAGGGGCACAGATTGAGTTCCCTATTCTTGCACCTAGGCCAATTGATGCTCCAGAAGGGCCAGTCGAGGAAGAACCCCAAATTGAAGGACTTCTGGCTGAGAATACACTATTAAAAGAGGAAGTCCAAACACTTAGAAGGGAATTGGAAACTTGGAAAGAAACTTGCAGGAAATAGGGTGAAAGAAAAATGTACACATTGGTGGAGGCTGCAAACCAACTGGAGGGATCAAACTCTACCGAGCCTGGCAAGGAAGAAGAGCGAGTGGTCTGTCCCACCTATGGGGAAATCTTTAAGGAAGCAGGCCACAATATTTTAATTCGTACCTCTACAATGCAACAGTTTGCATATACAATAGAGGGAGTTGTAGAAAGAGAAGATGCTGCCACACAAGAACCAACATCTCTGAATATTCTTGCTGAAGCTGCCACCAACCTTGGGACAGAAGAACCAAGGGAAGAAATCATGCCTGACGGCAGGAATGAAGGTTGCACTCTGAGTCCGGAATGCTCCCATGATGCAAAAATT
Source organism: Pseudotsuga menziesii (assembly GCA_001517045.1). Taxonomy (NCBI): domain Eukaryota; kingdom Viridiplantae; phylum Streptophyta; class Pinopsida; order Pinales; family Pinaceae; genus Pseudotsuga; species Pseudotsuga menziesii. Next base: position 1,440,805 of record LPNX011148821.1, read on the forward strand.
ATAGAAGCAGAGCCACAAAGGCAAGACAATGATGAATTTGAGCAGGGTGCTGTAACACAAGAACCGACATCCCTGGGCATACTTGTCCAAATGGCCGAACAATTGGAAGAAGGATTGGGGATGGAGGACACTCTGGAGCCTAACACAGAATTTTGCACTATAACTCCAGAATGTTCCCATGATACATAAATTATAGAAGAAGAATTGCAACAGTAGGGGGATGAAGAAGTAAACCAGGATGTTGCTACACAAGAACCAACATCCTTGGAGGTTGTAGCAAGGACTCCTGAAATGCAGCTAGAAGATAATCCTAAAATGTATATCATCCCCGATGTACATTGGAGTGAGGATGAATAGATCCAGACACAATCCTCAGGTGACACTGAAATCCTTGAGGAGCAGCTGCACACTGAGCAAGATATCCAATCGCAGCAGCAGAAGGACAAAGAAGACACTGTCACACAAGAACCAGTGTCTCTTGGAATGACAAATGTGGTTGTTGAAGAAAATCTAAAGGAAGTTGCTGTCACACAAGAACCAGCAACTCTTGAAACAACTTCAGAAGTGCAGGGTGCCAAAAAGGAAGACACTTCCACACAAGAACCAGTGTCTCTAGAAGCAATGGATGTAGCTATTGAAGAGAGTCCAAGGGAAGTTGCTGTCACACAAGAACCAGCAACTCTTGAAACAATTTCAGAAGCGCAGGGTACCCAAGAGGAAGACACTGCCACACAAGAACCAGTGTCTCTAGAAGCAATGGATGTAGCTGTTGAGGAGAGTCCAAAGGAGGTTGCTGTCACACAAGAACCAACAACTCTCATGATAAATTCAGACATGCAGGATGGACAAAAGGGAGACACTGTCCCACAAGAACCAGTGCCTCTACCCCTTAGAAATTTCATTGATTTGAATTTGGATCAAGAGGAGCATTATAAAGAGGAAATCCTGAACCTCATAGGAGAAGTCTCAATTCTGAGGATGGAGGTGACCAAATGGAAAAGCCAGGTGGAGGAGTACTAGAAAGGGATGATTTCTCTTAGTGAGCATAGAAAAATTATCAAGGGATTGGAAGAGAGTTGGGAAGAAGAACGTATGGGCCACAGAATTAGGGAAGAAGAGCTATAGAGCAATTTGAGATAGTTGAAAAAGTTTCAATCCATGCAGAAGGAAAAAGAGCAGATGTATGCTCTCTCTTAGGAACTCCTGGGCACCAGGATGCCTTCTTCCTCTTACCCTATATTCCTGTTTGAATAGTTTGTGTGGTTTAAATTGAAGGCTATGAAGGAAGGGAGGTCATTTGAAATCACAAACTCAGCCAAGTTTTTGGAAACATTCTTTGGAAGTAATTTTGAGGACCAAAATCTGCTATGTGAACTATACTTGCATGAGATGGCTTGCCCCCTGGACCGCCATTCAAATCCTGTTCCATTTGCGGGGGACGTTTAGCTGAGGGATTTTTCTTCCTTTGTGAGTAATCATGCTCAATGGAAAATGTCTTTTCAAACCTTTTCTCACAACGAAGCTCACACTAACCTATGGATTCAAAGTGAACCCCAGAATCCTGGTATTCTTCTTGCTCAGTATAAATTTTTTATTTCAATTCCTACCCAGGCTCAGCATATAATGAGACTTCAGGAATAAGTGATCTCCACTTGCACCAATTACATTTCCATACACCAGCAGGTAGCATTGGAAGGGAGTAAGCACATATGGCAGGCTTCCTCCCCTGCACTCAGAAGCCGAGACCCCTACTGTTTCATTAATTTCAAACAGGCACTTTCTAGGGTCAAGGGCTATGTGGGATGTATCAGGGAATGTGGGGTTAATTGGTTGGGTTTGAAGTTCAAATTCCCCCTCATCTAGTGGCCAGCAAAACCATATAACGTGGATTTCTCTTTAACTAGGGTGGAGGAGCATCGATGCTGGAAGTATTGTATTACTCACAGAGGATTCTTGAAAAAGGATGAGGTGCCTGAGTTTCCTTACAATTTTTCCTCTATCCACGAGCAGAGCTAAGTACATGATTCAGATTCTGAATGATCCAGGTTGTTGCATGAGGACATGCAACAGGATAGTTGGGGGGAGATGTTGAGCCCAGAAATGGCCTCTTTTAACCATCCTTAACCACCTCCTCTTTCCCTATCTTACCCCATTCAGCACACCAATCAGACATGTTATCCCCACTTTACTCCTCAAACTGCAAATGTATGAATGGTCATTGCTTTATCTTATTAATGCTTATGATTGTGATAATTAAAGCTGTGTATCTCTCAAATGTGCTAACATGTTATGATTTATGAAGGTAGTTTGAGATAAGTGGACTACAGGAATATTGGGATGAATAAGTCTCGACAAGGAGGAATATTCGCTGCTCACGTTGATCTTCAGCTTTGTATCATCACTCAAGGCACGTGTTTTTAATGCGACATCCTAGACAGAGCTGTGACAAGGAAGCTGTAATAGAATGCGCCATAATTGAAAATCCTTAGTACATTGTTGCTCTAGTATAGTTGCGATCAGAGGATATCGCCACTCTTGGGCCGATTAACAGCTTTCCCGTGCTTTCTATGTCTTTACCATGCCACGTTTGTAACAGCTAGTGTTATTTAGGGTGCCTGAAGATCAGATATCTTCATGGCTTCCCCAGAATAGGATCAGATTTTACGATCCACATGATATAAATATGGAGAGTTGTATCGATCCAGGGGGTTGCGGAACATATAATTCATTTACTGTATTAGCTGTGGGGAGCAATTTGTGTAATCATTCTATCTTTTAATACAAGGAGTTACTTCTGAATTAAGAGGCGTTACGTTGTTCAGCCAGCATCTCTGTGTGAAGGCTGGGCCCGCCTTCCACAAAGATTGCTGAGTTAAACTAGGACTTTTTAATTCATTGTTGTGTGATTTCCTATTAATTCTCTTTCTTTTGTACGCAGCTGTAGTAAGTGTGGATTTACAGTGTAATTGTGATTGCATTTCCTTGAGATCTGTAAGTGGTATAGAGTGATAGTCGACTAAGTAGGTAAATATCTTTTATGCAATTCGTGTGGTAGCTGTAAATAGCTCTGTTCATCATGAGGTCTTAGTCATTGTCCCATGAATCCTTGCAATTTGTCTCTACTGTCATGATTGTTGGATTTCATTTCTGCATTTCAATTTCTTAGAGTAGCTGAACTCAATATTTTGCAATTGAATTCCTAGATCAATATTCAATTTATTCTTGTGACTTTCTAAGAGTAATCAGATTGAATAGGTGAATTAATCATTCAGGGATGTGAACAGGATTTTTTTTCATCTGCAATTGTAATTTGAATCTTTTGTTATTTTTCCTTAATGCATAGCAGAAAGTAATTAAGATTGTAGTACTTAGAAGACAATGGGATTACATAGACTCTTGGGATGAGCTTATTTGATAGAGGATAGTAATGTTCGATGCAGTGACTTTGTGTTTAAGCATATACTGTGCGTTTTATCCTTTGAAATAGAGAACTTTCCTGGGTTGACAATAAATTTTGTACACTCTGTATGTTGGTAATAATCTACTTGCATATAGGGTGCTCGACACCATACAAAAGAGAACACAAAGATTTATCTTGGAAAAACCTAGCAAAAGCTTCCTCAATATAGATGCCCCAAAAGATAAAAGATAAAACCAACAAGGAGATCAAAGCCTGATCCTCCTCCTTCTCCAGATACTTCTCTCTCTTCTCCACTAATGCGCTATACAAGTGAGAGTGTGTGCTTCAAATGAGGAGTGCCACACCTCTATTTATATTCATCCGTTCACTTTAATTATCACATTCGACATGTAGGCTCGAGTTAATCATGTAGGCTCAAGTTACACATGTAGGCTCAAGTAACCACAACGGGGTGCTAATGACCCACCTTTACAATTAGAGGGGACTACCTCATGACTCTTATTAGTTCTTCCGATTAGAAGCATCGAGGTACAAAGTAATACAAGTGGTTCTCCTGGTAGGACCATCAGGAACCACAAAAATATACATATAGAATATTCTTTGAAGTTACAATATTTCAACACTCCTCCTTAACGAGTGTTAGTTTTTCATCATTTAAGCTAGCATTATGATAAGATCTTTTCACTGAGAGAATAACAAGCACAGCAATCACATAAGCACATCACAAGAGACAAG
>LPNX011148821.1:1450906-1499603 GCA_001517045.1 Pseudotsuga menziesii
CGATCGGAACATCGGGGTATGACCACATGACTCAAATACATAAAAGAAACATCCCGGAATAAACATCGGGTTACAATACATAAGATACATGGAAGAATACATTCCGAAGTTACATATACATTAACAACGAGAAGGGTATTCTACAACAACATCAACAACAACAATAATAGGAGAGAGAGAGAGGACATCATCAACATCTTCAAGGTAACACATCTATAAATAATTGGAATCTTTTCAACATCATGTAGTCTTCATCTTCAATCTTCAGTCTTCATCATCATTAATACTTTGACCACTTCGATCAGCAACATCTTTAGGATTTTGATCTTTCAATCAGCAACGACATCTTCAGCACTTTGACCTTTCAATCAGCAACATCTTCAACACTTTGAATTTTTGATCAGCAACAACATCTTCAGCATTTTGACCTTTCGATCAGTAACATATTCAGCACTTTGACCTTTCGATCAACAACAACATCTTCAACACTTTGACCTTTCGATCAGAAACATCTTCAGCACTTTGACCTTTCGATCAGCAACATCATCATCAACACTTTGACCTTTCGATAAGAAGCAACATCATCATCATCATACTCTGATCTTTCAATCAGAATCATCATCATCACACTCTGAGCTTTCGATCAGAAACATCATCATCATACTCTAATCTTTCGATCAGAAAAATCATAATCATACTCTGATATTTCGAACAGTACGTCATCATCATACTCTCATCTTTCGATCAGTTCTTCATCATCATCATACTCTGATCTTTCGATCAGAATCATCATCATCACACTCTGATATTTCGATCAAAAACATCATCATCGTCATCATCATACTCTGATCTTTCGATCAGTACGTCATCATCATCATACTCTGATCTTTCGATCAGTACGACATCATCATCATTAGCTACAACTTACAATCCACAACTCAAAGACAAAAAGTCTTTGGATCACTTTTGGACTTAAAGTCCAAAGATGATGCAATTCCACCACATTCTCGACAACCAAAGTTACTGGATTAATTACGGGAGAATCAGTCCCTATCACTTTAGGACTAAGTCCAAGGACGATGCAATCCTACCACATTCTCGAGGACCGAAGCCACCGGATTGATTACGGGAGAATCAGTCCCTATCACTTTAGGACTATGTCCAAGGATGATGCAATCCTACCACATTCTTGAGGACCGAAGCCATCGGATTGATTATGGGAGAATTAGTCCCTATCAGTTTAGGACTATGTCCAAGGATGATGCAATCCTACCACATTATCAAGGACTGAAGCCACTGGATTGATTATGGGAGAATCATTCCCTATCACTTTAGGACCAAGTCCAAGGATGATGCAATACTACCACATTCTCAAGGATTGAAGTCACTGGATTGATTACAAGAGAATCAGTCCCTATCACTTTAGAACTAAGTCCAAGGATGATGCAATCCTACCACATTATCGAGGACCGAGGTCACCAGATCTATTATGGACAGATGTCCCGAGATGATACAATCCCTCTTCATTCTCGAGGACCGAGGTCATCGGATCACTTTAGGGAGTGTTCCCAGGGATGATACAATCCCACTGCTATATCACTACTCCCCCTTTTAGGGAAGGTATTTTTGAACAACACCAAGCTTGTCTCGAAAGTGTTTGAACTTTTCCCGAGACAGAGGCTTTGTCAACACATCATCATCTAAACCATCATCATCTACACCTTCAGTATGTGAATACTGAACTATCACCATATGTATCTATAGTATATGAATACTGAAAGAATCATCACCTCTCTATTCAATATAGAAATACGGAATCACCATCATCTGCATCTACATTATGTAAATACTAAAACATCATCTATATCTTCAGTATGGGAATACTAAAATCATCATCATCTATATCTTCAGTATGGGAATACTAAAACATCATCATCTCTATATTCAGTATAGAAATATTGAATCACCATCATTTGCATCTACAGTATGTAAATACTGAAACATCATCATCTGCATCTTATCTCGTATGTAGAAATACCAGATTTCTATGTGTTACGATGAAACACAGGGTTCTCTATCATCATAACTCTGGTTATCACATAGAATCATTTTAGTATCCATCTTCAGGTCAAAGAGACCTGATATCAGCTTCCGAAGCCATATGGTTTCACAACTTAGCAGAGCAATCTGCTATGTATTTTGCTTCAGCCGTGCTAAGAGAAACACTGGACTGTTTCATGCTAAACCATGAACTCATAGAAAACCCCAAACAAAAGCATCTACTTGATGTGCTTTTCCTGTCTAATATACTTCCAGCCCAATCTGCATCTGTGTAGCCATATAACCTATACTCATGGCTACCATCATAGTATATACCAAAGTCTATAGTCCCTTTCAAATAACTCATCACATGTTTTGCAGCTACTAGGTGAACCCGTCTTGGTTGAACAAGATATTGACTTAAGGTGTTCACATCAAAACAAATGTCTGGTCAAGTATTTGTTAAGTACATCAATGACCCAATGATCTATCTGTAGTGAGTCACATCCACTAACTCCAATGAGTCATAAGCTAACAACTTCAGGTTGGAGTCCATGGGTGTGGCCATGACTTTGCATTCCAACATATTGAATCTCTTCAATATCTCTACCGCATAATTTCCTTGGTTGAGAAATATTCCTTCTGAACTTTTCCATACTTGCAGAACTAGGAAATAATGCATTAACCCAAGGTATTTCATCTCAAATTCTTCTGCTAGTTTCTTCTTGCTTTCCATGATTTGTTTCTCATTCCCTGTCAAGAATAAGTCATCCACATATAATAACAGGATGACAGGTTCATCTTCTATAACCTTGAGATAAAGGTTAGGATCAGCTTTACTCCTAGTAAAGCCCATAATTGACAAGAAACTGTCTATCCTTCCATACCAAGCTTTGGGAGCTTGCTTCATGCCATAGAGGGCCTTCTTCAACTTACATATATGAGTCCATCTGTCTTCAACTTCAAATCCTTGTGACTATTCGATGTAAAACTCTTCCCCAATCATACCATTAAGGAAGGCTTGTCTTTACTTCATCATGGAAGCAACTACCATCATAGTTCTAAAGGAAGTGTACCTTGCTTCCTGGAGTAAGTGTCTCTTCAGAATTAATTCCCTCTTTCTTATAGAAAACTCTGGCCACAAGTCTTTCCTTACTTCTATCAGCAACATATTTTTATCTTGCAAATCCATTTGTAAGATACCACATTCTTGCTTTCTGGTTTGAGTACTATATCCCAAACATCATTCTAGTATTCTTTAATCATAACATCTTCCATGAGTTTGTCTTATCAAATCATCAACATATCCTAGTCTTCTGCATTCAACTTTGAAGGTTGGAACCCACTTTACTCTTGGTAAAGTCTCGATCCATCAGGAAGCTGTCCATCATGTCATACCGTGTCGAACTTAGATATCTTCTGTAGTCACTCCCCTTGAAGTGGAGTATTATCTTCCTTATCATTGTGTACAAGTGGTTCTATGCTTGATATATACTGGTCATTAGAGTATGTCATGTCATAGTCTATTCTTTCTGAGGCAAATCATGAACCTTGCTTTGTACACTTGTTCTTGTAGATCCATATGGAAGATACTATGTACTTCCCTTTATGTCTCAAAATCATATTGTATACATCATTCCCCATGATCAATTGTTATTCTTTGATCATAGCTTCTTTGATAGCATTCTTTTCTTCATATTGAGTTATCTCTCATACCCATGGTGGTCTTCATCCTTCGAGGTGGATCTACCGCTCTCTGAATCTCTTTCTTCCGTCATGGTGTCTCTAACCATGGGAGCTTCAGATTCATGTTTATTGAATTGTCATCACTTGTTCTTTAGAACAAGTCTCATCCTTCTTTTCTTGTAGGAGGTTGTACAAGACCTTTCCTACAATTCAAATGCACCAGTTGCATGGTTAGAACTATTTCATAAAACATATGCATAATGACAAATTCTTATGCATCATGCAACTATTTAGCCAATGCAACATTCATCCATATCTCACAGAAACTTTCTAGATGCCTTCCATATCTACCATGACATCATTGAGATTGTGCACTAATCCAATATGTCAGCAAATAGGTTTGATAAGTAGCAATGTAGAATTGTATAGAACCATGAGCTACTTGTTGGGCCCTGGAATTGTCCATTTTTCCATCATTTATTGACATACCTTTCATCCATTTTCTTACCATTATTTCTTATTTATCATTCCATTTTTCATCCATTTGTTGTAGCTGCGCGTTGAACAACCTATTACTTTCATTGATGTTTTAAGTGGTTAATAGTGATTATTTTCCTTTATCTTTGATGAATTAAAGACTATTATGCATAATTTTACTAATGATGGTTTTTGGAGTGAGTTTTCACATACAGGATGCTCATAGTCAGCTGTTACAGCCTTAACAAAAAACGCATGCCACATAAGAATACCTTGATTCGCGTCTTGATTTTCTGGCAGATGGAAATGAATCTCAAAAATCCGAGACATGGGTTTTGTGCGTAACATCTTCATTTACCTGAATCACGAAGAAATAACCAAAAAAAGCTACGGTTTGCAATATGCAGGTGGTTCTTCGATAGGGTATTTTCCAGATTTGGTGTTGCGGCCGGTTCCAAAGTTGCCAACAGTTACAGTCGTGTTTTAGCTGTTGCAGATCACAAGTTGGGGGCTCAGTTCTTCATTTCCATGATATAATTTTATGTATAAATATGTAATCAATCTCATTGAGAAAATATTATTGATTAAGCATGATAGATTAGGCAGGATAGGAGATGGATGATAGGAGATGCAAGATAAGAGATAACACAATGTTATGATGTAGAATTTGATCCAATTCTGTTGTAATTCTTCCATTATGATAATACATGCTGGCAGTTTCTTAATTCTGGATTTGTAGACTTCTATTGTGGAGATCCAGCTCTGCTCAGTGGAGGAAGGGCCCTCTTCCCTGAGCAGATGCTGATAGTGTTGATTGTAGGTGTTTTATTTTATAGATCTGTTAATTGTTAATTCATGATTTCATGCATTAGATTTATCATAGTTGTCTTATTATTTCATTCATGCTTTCAATCATTAAGCTTATCATAGTTGTTTTATTATTTTGTTTATACTTTCATTTATTAAGCTTATCATAGTTGTATGCTTTCAGTCATCGGATCTGTCATAATCATTGTGTTGATAATTCATTTGGTAAATCGTTGGCCAACATAACAATTCTTTAGATGTATGTAATCAGATCTTGTTTCATAGGAATAGATCTTGTTTGAAGTGTATTCTATTTACAGTTTGATTTATGAATATGTTTGAGTATTGATTTCTTTTCAAGCAGTTGTGACTTAGTTTACAAATAGTTTCAATTGCATACCAATAGATAACAATGTCAGGTAGAAATTGTACTTGCATATATTTTGTATGATAGCTTTGAAATAAAAGACTTCCTCGAATTGATAATTTATGTTTAACACTCTGCATGTTAAGTTTTAATTAACTGACATATAGTGATCCCGACATTTTGGCGCCGTTGCCGGGGAAGTTATCAATTGTGCAATAGTACATCTGACATTGTTTTGCAGATGCATTGTTAAAATAGGGCATGTAGGTTACATGATTACATTTCAGTTTATTGAATTTATTTTGAGTGTTAATTTTCTGTCTTTACATTCAGTTTTATTTCATTTTCAATCTTTGTAGTATAAATCTTATCATTCCCCTTAGTGGTGTTGTAAGCACCACCCATTCTACTAACAAGTTGACAGGAACATTAGAAGGAGGAGCCTCAAGATAGCACACAAAGAATCTAATGAAGAGATGGCAGGTGAAAAAGATGGAGAAGTTGTTACCTTCGAATTTCCCATCAGAGATTCGAGAGGAGTGGCACCAACGAAAAGAATTCCCCCACATGTTCTACCAAATTTTCACGGTTTGAAAAATGAAGACCCTGATGTATTTTTATTTCAATTTGAAGTACTTTGTAGAGGATATGGTTATTATGCTAATGATCAAAAGTTGAATGTGTTTCCCCTTACTCTAAAAGGAATAGCCCTCCGATGGTTCATGAGCCTCGGTGGGAATTGTATACAAACTTGGGAAGACATGAAACAAGTATTTTTGAAAAGGTACCAAGATTATTGCAGGGTCAATGAAGACATCTTCGAAATGACACAAGGAGAAGAAGAGAGTCTGGAGGAATACCTAGAACGATTTCAATATAACCTCCACAGGTCCAAATAGAGGAATCTGGGGAAGGAAATCTTAAAAACACTTCTACTCAAGGGAATCCAAGCTGAATGTTTAGAAATATTGAATCTGATCGAAACATGTAATGTATTTTAGTTAGCATATGATGACATTTGTGAGTTATGTAGAAGGTATTCAAGAGGAAGCTTCAAGACTGGTAAGAATTCTAAGGAACTTTTATCTCCATTTTTGAAATCTGCTGCAAAAACAAGAATTTTACGAGCTGGAATCAGTAATTTATTTGAAAATTCTAGTGGTGGTATCAATGATTCACTAAATTCAGAATTGGTTATTTTGCAGGATAAGGAAAAGCAGGAGGAGATAAGAGAAGCAAGGGATTTCCCTTTGGATAGTCTTGAAAGGTGTGGTATATGTGACTTGAATAATTCCACAGATCATTGTCCCTCTTTACCAAGGATGAAAGAAACATATCAAAGAGATCTCGGAGTTGCAGCCAACTCGTTGCAATAGTCATGTCAACCATGGCCTACATCTATGGTTCAAAATTCTATCCCTCCATTTTCTTACTTTCATACTCAATCATTGAATACTCTTCCACCATGGAAGCTGTTGCAACCTCAATTTAACTCTTACCTACCTTATCCACAAGGTTGGAATGGCCTATCTTATGACCACATGGCTACTCTCCCTCATGCTGCAACACAACTTGGTCCTTCAATATCAACCTCACAAATCAATCATCTACATCAGCCACATCTATCTTCTCATCAAACGCCTTGGTACCCAACACAATTTCCTGTCCAATCCATCCTCCACCCTAACCATAATAAAGCAGTACAGTATGCTTACAGTGCTGAACTGCAAAATGTTCCTACATTTCCCTCTTGTTCTACCTCATCTACACCATTGTAAAAAGGCTGTGCATTGTTGCAGCAAATCCATACGAGGCCTGAACATGTTTTAAATCCAAGTTTTGTAGATGGAGTTTCTTCTAGTCCTCATAAGCAAGTAGACAAGATCAACAATACACACGTAATATTTGATGGAGAATAGCCATTGGAACCAAAATCATCATTCACATCATTAGATCCGGAAATCTTATGCATTGAGGAAGATCGGTTTAATAAGGATCTTCATGGTGTAACATCCATGAGCAATCAAGGGAACAAAGACTATATTGAAGCTTGGTTTCAATCTGTTATTGGGCTGCAGCATCATTCCATGCTTCACCAATTCTTGGCACCATCATTTCAAGGGAAGTTGATCTCTCATATCCTAGAATTCATAAAGTTATATTTTTCTATTGGGAGTATGAGCATACTTGAGTCACTTTTTCGAAAATGGCTCCATTGGAAATATGCATACACTTGAATTTTTTTATTTCCAAGTAGAATAGGGTAGGATAGAATAACAAAATAAAACCATGCTTTTGTTTGTTTAAGTTTTTATTTTTATTTTTGAATAAGTATGCTCTCTTCTTGCGCCTTGTTGCGATCTGGAAGATCAGAAAGTAGAAAGATGAGGAATGGGTTTGAGATGTTTTCATGAATGCTTTGGAATTGTTGACTATTTGAACAAAAATGCTTAAGTCCTTTTTGTCATCAATTTTCCAATTTCAATTTGTCTCTATTTGTTACAAATAAAAATAAAAATATCATGAAAACAAAATTACAGTAATTATGGAAAGTGAATGGACGATCCACAGGAAAATGAGCCCATGATTATGGAACACTTCAAGCTTGAAATTTGACATGAATTTGTTAGCTGCAACACCCGGCTATGAGTGATTACTCTCAGCTGTGCTCACTCTCAGCTACAACAATGAGCTGCAACACTAGCTATGACAGGGAGCTGCAACACCCAGCTGTGACTGTGCTATAGGTAAAAAATTTATGAGTTTGAGATATGTGTGTGTTGCACATCATGATATGTCTTTAGTTTTTATTTTCCATAAAAATTCACATGCTTTATTTCAACATTATGTCATTTTTTAAGAGTTGCAGCTGTGGCTGCAACAAACTGTGTAAGTCAATCTAGGTGCACAATGCTTGAAATTTTTGGTATGGATGTGTTTTATATTTAAATTTACATCATTAAAATCATTCACACCTATTTCGATCACTTTTTTGGGGTTAAATTTAATTTATTGGATTTTTGTGACATTTTGGCTTGAAAATTTTACTGAAACATAGACATGACAGTCCATTTTTGGGAGCCCAAATGAACTTATTTTTAAAATATGTTTACATCCCAAGTATACTTTTAAATCTAGTTTCCAAAACAATTTGAATTTTTACAATTGGGTGTCAAACAAAAATTTTATGGCCAAAATACTAACAAAATGTCAAGCTGGCAGCTTAGGAACAGAGCTGGGACCGTCAATTTTTTGATGCCTTATTGGATATATTTTGAAAACCTGTTTCATTGGTATATTCCTCTATGAATATATTTTACAACTCAATTTGAATCACTCCATTCCGATATCGTATGTAAATTTTATGACCAAAATACTGACTGCCTATCACAAATCTACATTCCTAAAACTCTATTTTCTAGACTGTTCATTGGCTTATTTGACCCATCAATTATTGTTGGATTCAAAACTTGTTTCTAATGGAGATACATACATTAATATACTTCCATCTCCAATTGGAATCACATCAATCCGTTATCAAATGAAAAAGTTAAGCCTAAAACCGTGACTGTTGCTCTAGTCCAGAATTCAAAAAAAACACCTTGTCATGCAGGCTGTTACTGAGCGATTTGGAACATCATTACATAGGATTTTAAAAAGATGTTTCTAATGGAAATATAAATATTAATTTAATTTCATTTTGCTTTGGAATCACTCAAATTGGACAAGTAACGAAGAAGATATGATCAGAATACCGTTGGTAAGTCTAGATGGACATTACTCTCCCGCAGGTATAAAATGGATTTTGCTTTGTTCACTTTTCTTTGGATTTGTTTTATGAGTAATTTCTTCTTGTTTTTTTCATAAGTGTTGGGTGAAGAGAGACCAATCATCTCTCTTCTTCCATCATCTCATGTTTTATTGCAGGCAAATGCTAGGTTTTTGCAGGTCCTTGGAAGAAGAAGGTCAATGCATGCACGAGTGACTCTTGAAGACTTTTTCTCAAATTGAAAATGGATTGAGCACATAAAAAAATGGAGAGATTGATGTGCAAACCATACAGAGTCCAATGTTCCTGAAGTCAAGTCTCATTGCTACATGCCAATAATGATTTTTAGCCATCTGTCATACCACTTGTTGCCGAAAGAAACCCCTCAAGAAGTCAATTGACCTATGGTAGATTCATTCACTCTCCTCATTTCAAAACCCTAAAAATCCATTCACCTCGAAGTCCCCTTTTCCACTGCTTATGTAGTTACCATAACCATTTTATTTCCTATCACTACTACATCATGACTTCACATATACTTTCCGCTTCTGAGTTTCATGTTGGTCCTATTTTTCACTATGATTCTTCACAATCATTTATTTTGTACTCATATTGGATGATGTGGAATGCATTAAGGTCCACCTTCCAATGGTCTTGTCCCATCGACTTCGACACATCATCTAGGATCAAGATTAGAGTTTTTTATAGTGCCCTGGTATCTGCATGAATCAATGGCATATTTTCTTGTTGTTAATCATGGGGATTCATCAATGCCTCTTGATTGACAAATCTTGCAGGTGACTCGACTCCAACACATCCATTCGTACCTGTCAATATGCACTAAAGTACTTTAGAGCTCATTGTCATCAAAGGTGAGTTTCTTCACATTGGTTAATGGCATACATTAATGGCTGGTAATCCAATGATTTCTTTCCATGCTCGACTTCAGCACCTTCATTCGCATGGTAAGAATTGTACCTCGGGTTTGTAGCAGCTGAAGATTATGTGATCTAATGGTTTCAACAATGATTTGCAGCATCATTTGTTTAGTAGTTTTGCAATTCCTTTCCATTTTCAGTTCAGCAGTTGATTTTCAGAATAAGAGAAAGGACTTTCTGCTTCTATGGTAGAACTTCTCCTCATCAATTGTCTCACAAATTAGTCTTACATGCAACCAGCACAACATCATGGATCAAATTCAGTCTCATCCAGGTTCAGCTCTCATATACATATGTCTCAACATCAGATCAGCCTATATAGCTCCAGCATACACCAGTCCATTCATGTCAACTAAGGCTTCCATGGAGGTAAAACTTGAGGTAAAATAGCATGAGTTTTTGATTTATTAAAGATTTAGGAAAATGTCATGAAGAGCCACTGAGCATTAGCCATTTCCATTGACTATATAGCATATTATGTCCATCCATTTCCATCATTTCCCACTCAATTCTAACTTCATCATTCATGCACATCCCCTTCAGATTCCAACCCAACATCTCACCCACCCAACTGGCCAAGCATAAAAAAAGGGATACCTTATTGTTGTCACACAAGAACCAACAATAGGAAGTTTTGCTGCTGCCACACAAGAACCAGCAGTAAGAAAAAGTCTTGCTGCTGCCACACAAGAACCAGCAGGAAGAAAAGAATCATTGCTACTGCTACATAAAAACCAATAATGAGGAGAAACAAAGCAGCGGATACACATCTTGAAAGAGAAGGATAGGCTGGACACAAGAACCTACAACATGAAAAGTTGATGTAGAAGCCATTCATTCTCAAGAGTATGCTATCACACAAGCACGATAGAAAACAAAGACATGATTTCTTTGATTTGTTTTCTTTGTTCAGTGGTGCACATAATGGTTCACATCTTCATAATTCAAAATTATTGAGAGCCACATTTTATATGGTATATAGATTTTTCACCATCTTATATATATGGTATCTTTACCATCCACTAATGCATACATTGGTTTTAGCCATCATGAGCATGATACATGCACAATGGAAATCCTATAGCAGCCTTTTCAAGGTCCGATGTGAAGTGTATCTCAGCAGCATGAAGGTAATGACTACTCTTAGCATTGGTCATTTGTCAAGTTTGACAGAATTTCTGAAATGAGTTTGATTGTTGTGGAATGTGCAAAAGAATGCTTCGCATCTCATTCAACGAATAGTCTTGTAGCATTGACATGGCTTTCATGGTTAATAAAACACGGTTGCCTCTATTTACAATCATAAAGGAAGTTTTCTAATGATTTAGGCATTTTTGTTATGAAACAAACACATGCTGCCAGATAATAGGGTATGAAACAAGGGTAGGTGATTTGTTCTTCCCACGCTCTAAACAGAAATTTGATCATTTCAATGCTGCATTCAGTCGCTCTATTCATCCCTTCATATATCATTTCATGCTCATAATTTTTGAGGATTCAGTTGGTGTGCCAATTGTTGGAGATCATTGGTTTTCTTTCAAATTCACAAAGAGGCAATATGAAGAATTGATTACACACTTGGGTTGAAGTTGGTTTTAATAAACCTGAATACATGAGATATCCTCAGATGGTTGTTCACAACTAAGACGACAACTCCTCTTTTGCATGAGGACATGCAACATATTCAGTTTGGGGGAGTGGTTTTTGACTTTTTTTTTTGTGTGCATACTGATTTTTATTCATTCACAGCTAGCAAAAATGAAGAATTTGATTTAAGGATATCTCACAAACCACGAATTGGATCCTCATGAAATTTGGATAGGGAATGCATAACAACGTGATGAACAATCATGGTAAGTTTCAGCTCAAACCAAGACACGGTTTTTGAGAAAATGACCATCATCACCTACATCCAATTCACATTTTTCTAGAAATACGTGATGTGGGTTCATCTAATTTTGGGTGAGGAGATGAAATATAATGGTATTTACCTGCTTGAAAATTTTCAGCCCAACCCAGTTTGTAGTTTTTGAAATATTGGCTCTGGAAGTTCAGCTGCAATACATTTTTTTTTCATGTTCAAAAGTGCAGAGTTTGATTTGGGCATATATTTCAATTGGTAAGTTATATTCCCATGAAATTTGGATAGGGAATGCACAACAACATGATGAAAAACTGTGGAAAGTTTTAGCTCAATCTAGTGTGCGGTTTTCGAGCAAATGGCCATAATCACCTACAGCAAATTCGTATTTTTCTTAAAATTGGTAATGTGGGTTTGTCTAATTTTTGGCGTCGAGATGCATTAGAGTGGTATCTACCTTCTTGCAAAATTTCAGCCCAACTTAGTTCTTCGTTTGGGAGAAAATGGCTTTAGAAGTTTCCCATTCAAAAAGGCTAAACGCCTTAAAATATTGCCGTTTCCCGTTTTCCGGCAGCTGCGACATATTTTCCGGGGGCTGCGACATATTTTTCGGTGCCTGTTTTTTGGCAGCTGCGACATATTTTTCGGTGCCTGTTTTTTGGCAGCTGCGACATATTTTCCGGCGACCGTTTTCTGGCAGCTGCTCGTTTTCTGGCAGCTGCGACATATTTTCTGGCGGCTGCGACATATTTTCTGGCGACCGTTTTCTGGCAGCTGCCCGTTTTCCGTGGGCTGTGACATATTTTTCAGCGACCGTTTTCCGGCAGCTGCGACATCTTTTCCGGCAGCTGTGACTCTGCCAAATTTGCCGCTAAATTTAGCGTTGTTCCACCAAATTTGCCGCTAAAACCTTCGCCAACTTCTCTGCTAAAATAAGCTGACTCCGCCAAACTGGCCACCACATTTAGTGCTGTTCCGCTAAATTTGCCGCTAAAACCTTCGCCAAATTCTCTGTTAAATAAGTCGTGCAATGGTAAAATGAAGGAACAAGTGAATGGGTTTTTCAAAGTTGGATGCTACACAGGTGTTTGGTTGCATGAGGACATGCAACAAGTTCAGTTTGGGGGAGATGCTGGGCCCTGGAATTGTCAATTTTTCCATCATTTATTGACATACCTTTCATCCATTTTCTTACCATTATTTCTCATTTATCATTCCATTTTTCATCCATTTGTTGTAGCTGTGCGTTGAACAACCTGTTACTTTCATTGATGTTTTAAGTGGTTAATAGTGATTATTTTCTTTTATCTTTGATGAATTAAATACTATTATGCATAATTTTACTAATGATGGTTTGTGGAGTGAGTTTTCACGTACAGGACGCTCATAGCCAGCTATTACAGCCTTAACCAAAAATGCATGCCACATAAGAAAACCTTGATTCGTGTCTTGATTTGCTAGCAGATGGAAACTAATCTCAAAAATCTGAGACATGGGTTTTGTGAGTAACATCCTCATTTACCTGAATCGCGTGGAAATCTCCAAAAAAAGCTACGGTTTGAGATATGCAGGTGGTTTTTCGAGAGGGTATTTTCAAGATTTGGTGTTGCGGCCGGTTCCAAAGTTTCCAACAGTTACGGCCGTGTTCCAGCTATTGCAGATCACAAGTTGGGGGCTCAGTTCTTCATTTCCATGAGATAATTTTATGTATAAATATGTAATCAATCTCATTGAGAAAATATTATTGATTAAGCATGATAGATTAGGCAGGATAGGAGATGGATGATAGGAGATGCAAGATAGGAGATAACATAATGTTATGATGTAGGATTTGATCCAGATCTGTTGTAATTCTTCCATTATGATAATACATGCTGGCAGTTTCTTAATTCTGGAGTTGTAGACTTCTATTGTGGAGATCCGGTTCTGCTAAGTGGAGGAAGGGCCCTCTTCCCTGAGCAGATGCTGGTAGTGTTGATTATAGGTGTTTTATTTTATAGATCTGTTAATTGTTAATTCACGATTTTATGCATTAGATTTATCATAGTTGTCTTATTATTTCATTCATGCTTTCAATCATTAAGCTTATCATGTTGTTTTATTATTTTGTTTATACTTTCATTTATTAAGCTTATCATAGTTGTATGCTTTCATTCATCGGATCTGTCATAATCGTTGTGTTGATAATTCATTTGGTAAATCATTGGCCAACATAACAATTCTTTAGATGTACGTAATCAGATCTTGTTTCATAGGAATAGATCTTGTTTGAAGTGTATTCGATTTATAGTTTGATTTATGAATAGGTTTGAGTATTGATTTGTTTTCAAGTAGTTGTGACTTAGTTTACAAATAGTTTCGATTGCATACCAATAGATAACAATGTCAGGTAGAAATTGTACTCCCATATATTTTGCACGATAGCTTTGAAATAAAAGACTTCCTCGGGTTGATAATTTATGTTTAGCACTCTGCATGTTAAGTTTTAATTAACTGACATATAGTGAGCCCGACACTAAGTTACCCATCACATGCATATTAGTAGTATACAGTCATTAATGCAAACAATCTATCATGTATAACAAAACAATATCATGAAATGACAATTGAATACTTAAATTTTATTTGTTTTGTGGGTAGACTCCATCTTGATCATTCTGCTTTATGATCTTCTTCATTTATGAAATCATCATTTCTTATCCAAATGATAAGATGAATAAGAGGTTCTTCAAGAATTGAGTTCTTCATATTCCTCATCGCTTGAGGGATCTTCATTGAATGGCGAGAGCTTGATCTTCAATTGCTCCCATCTTCTTCTTCTCCTCTTATGAGTCGAGCTGAAATTAATCACTTTCTTCTAGCATACATTCTTTGCATGAATGGATCCCACGATATTGGGAGGCCATTCAAGGTGGCTATCACCACTTTTCCATTCTTCACTTCTTCTTTTACCTATTCAATTTGTTTCTTAGGGTCGTCTTTTGATGTATGTTCTTTCCTTCAAATAGCTTGGTCAAGGAATCAAACATATCTTTTGGTGTCTTTAGGGAAGACACTTGTGGTACAAGTTGATCTGTGACTGAATCAACAATGATCTTCTTGGCCTTGACCAAGTTCTTCAGGTGTAAGGCTTTGAGCCTCATCTCCCTCTAGAACTGTAACCTCTCTACTCATGTAGGTGTCTAATTCATTTTCTTCAAAGAGATCAAATACTTCCATTCTTGGAAGTTGTCAACTTCACCAAGCTTATCATCAATCTGATGTGATAGATCACTTTGAAATGAGAATCTCAGATGCAAATAGCAAAATATTAGATCTTACCGATTTGAGGTGTCCGTCCTGCTTCCGGAGCTGGCTGATCTAGGGTTTGTCAGAGAAACCCTAATTTTAAAAAATTGAAATCTTTCAGATATAATTGGATAGAAATATAGATCTCTTTAAATGTAGCTGTCCAATGTACTCCTTTTCTGAAAACAGTGGAGGGAAGCTCCCGGAACAGGAAGCCCTAGTTTTCCAATTTCTTCTACAGAAGTTCCTGTCACTATTTCTATGATATATCCAAAATTAATGCTCCTTTGTGTCTGAAATTTTGCACTGAGGTAATCGCACATGTTCCTGATCCAACACCACAGGTTTCATCAGAATTGGTTTCATTAATTGGGATTTATTATCCTTTTCCCAAGGTGACCTGTTACAGGACTATTCAGAACAGCAAAGTTGTACGGCCTGCCACGTGTCACTGTTCTGAACTTTGGACCACAGAAATTATAGTCCGTTATATTTCTGGAACATCTTTAGGAATTCCATTTGGACCTTGGTAGCGCAAGATATATCAATTCTCTCCAGGTGTCCTATTTAGGGATGAATTCTAGAAGAGGCTGGAAGCCTAAATTGGAGGGATCATATCGCCCAGAATATAGAGAATATGAGGCTGAAGTTTGAACACAGTGTAAATCAGGATTTTAGCTTCCACCTCTGCAATTTTTATCTCCTGATACATTTCCAATATCAAAATATAGTGAAAGTACCAAAACTTAGCAGTTTTAGTATTTAGGGTTTTTCTAGCTCGGGGTCAAACTAGGGTTTGACTTTCTAGGAGTTTCACCCAACCAAAAATATTGATATAGATCTCTAAAATTATATTTTGATGAGGAGATAAATCCTATGCTGGGCTCACTAAAAAATTATTCTTTCGTAAGAAGCCCTAATTTCCCGCACTGAAAATTGAAAATGCTCGGAATTGAATTATGCTTCGATAGAAAGATGTGCCCTTCAAGGAGAGTCAGCCTTGCCATATTTTGCTGAAAGATTGTGGAGAGAGAATCAAAATTAATAATCCCTAACTTCTATAGCTGCACAATGTCTTCTTTCAGGGTGGCTCTGATACCATGTTGAATTTTCATATGCTAAGATAGATCATTAGTATTTCATTTCGATTTCATAACAAAAGCATATAAATAGGATCACTGAAAGATAGACAAGAACAACCATACAAAAGAGAACACAAAGATTTATCTCGAGAAAACCCCAAAGGGACAAACCTAGCAAAATATTCCTCAATATAGATGCCCCAAAAGATAAAAGATAAAACCAACAAGGAGATCAAAGCCTGATCCTCCTCATTCTCCAGATACTTCTCTCTCTTCTCCATTAATGCGCTATACAAGTGAGAGTGTGTGCTTCAAATGAGGAGCGCCACACCTCTATTTATATTCATCCATTCACTTTAATTATCACATTCGACATGTAGGCTCAAGTTAATCATGTAGGCTCGAGTTACACATGTAGGATCAAGTAACCACACCGGGGTGCTAATGACCCACCTTTACAATTAGAGGAGACTACCTCATGACTCTTATTAGTTATTCTGATTAGAATCATCGGGGTACAAAGTAATACAAGTGGTTCTCCTGGTAGGACCATCGAGGACCACAAAAATATAAATATAGAATATTCTTCGAAGTTACAATATTTCAACAAAAGGGAAGTCCATTGTCACTTCCAAATGGATCTACAAGATCAAGCATGCTGCAGATGGAAGCATAGAGAAATATAAAGAAAGATTTGTGGCTCGTGGTTTCTCCCAGAAAGAATGAATAGATTATGAAGAAACTTTTTCACCTATAGCCAGATACACTTCCATTCGATCAGTACTTTCTTTGGCTGTAGGGATGAAATGGAAGATACACCAGATGGATGTCAAGACTGCCTTCTTGAATGGTGTAGTAGAAGAGGAAGTGTATGTGGAGCAGCCACTCGGTTTTGAGACACATGACAGGGAGTCTCATGTGTGTATATTGAAGAAATCCCTGTATAGTTTGAAACAAGCACCCATGACATGGTATGGCAGAATTGATGGTTTTCTATCCAGTTTGGGCTTTACGAATAGTAAAGCAAATTCCAACCTTTACTACAAGGTTGAATATGCCAACCTAGTGATACTCCTACTATATGTGGATGATCTATTTGTAATAGGTATGGATGGGTTGATTGCTGATATGAAGAGGAAACTTGCTGTCGAGTTTGAAATGAAAGACTTGGGTATGATGCACTATTTCCTAGGCATGAAGGTGTGGAAGAATACAGATGGAATCTTCCTCGGACAAGGGAAGTATGCAGTAGATATCCTGAAGAGGTTTGGGATGATGGACTGCAAGGCCATAACCACACCTATGGCATCGAACCTGAAGCTATTGAGTGATGATTCATCAGAAGTGATTGATGCTACAATGTATCGTCAGATGAATGACTCCTTGATGTACCTGACGAACACGAGACCAGATATTTTCTTTACTGTGAACACCTTGAGCCAATTCCTGACAGATCTAAGACATGCTCACTTGATTACTACAAAGCATATTCTGAGGTACCTAAAGGGTACAGATAATTATGGGCTCAAGTACGAAGCAAATCATGAGATTAACCTGGAGGGTTATGTTGATTTAGATTGGGAAGGCAGTGCCATCGATAGGAGGAGCAATTCAGGATGCTGCTTTAGTATGGGATCAGGTATGATCTCTTGGTTTAGCAGGAAGTAGTCCTGTGTGGTACTAAGTACAAATGAAGCAGAATATGTCATAGCTTGTTTAGCTAGTTGCGAGGTAGTGTGGCTGAGAAAGCTATTGTTTGATTTATTTAATCTCTAGTTGGATGCTACTTGTATATATTGCGACAACCAAAGTTGTGTGAAATTGCCGGAGAACCAAGTGTTCCATGACAAGTCAAAGCATATCAAGATCAAGTATCACTATATCAGAGATATGGTGCAGAGAGGAGCAATGAAGCTCCAATATGTTACGATGGATGAACAGATAGCTGATGTGTTGATGAAGCCATTGGCCAGAGTGAAGTTTGAGTGCTTCATGGAGAAGCTTGGTCTTCTTCAGATTGAGGTTCCCTCCAAAGGGAAATGATGAGACCTAGAGCCATTCTGACATGGTGAGAGGATTAGGTTCCTTCCATGGTCAGATGTAAGGGCTGAGCCATTCTATCATGGTGAGAGGATTTGGTTCCTTCCATGTCAGATGTGAGTGCTGAGCCATTCTGATCTAACTGTAGGATTGGTTCCTACATGATCAGATATAAGCCTTGAATGCCATTCTTGGAATGGAGGCACCTAGTCAGTTACCAGGAATACTCAGTCTGGGACTGAGGGCCATTTTGATATGACTGTGGGATGTAGTCTTATAGGATCAGATGTGAGTGCATGGTCATTCTAATGTGATTAAGGGATGTGTTCCCACTTGATTAGATATAAGGGTTGATGCCATTCTTTGGGAGAATGGAGGAACCTGGTTAGTTACCAAGAATCCTCAGTCTGGGACTGAGAGCCCTTTCGATGCGGTGTTTTCAAACATGGTCGAATGTAAGTCTAGAGCCCTTTTAATGCAGTGTTTTTGAACATGGTCGAATGTAATTGCAGAGCCCTTCCAATGCGGTGTTTTCGAACATAGTCGAATGTAAGTGTTGAGCCCTTCCGATGCGGTGTGTTCGAACATGGTCAGATATAAGTGCTGAGCCATTATGGTGTGATGTGTTTACACATAGTCATATGTGAGTGCTAAGTATTTTTGACAAGATGAGGTCAGATTTGAGTGTTGGGTGTGCCTTTCTGACAAGATGAGGTCAGATGTAAGAGATGGGCAAGCCATTCTGACTTAGGGTTAGATATAAGTGCTAAATACCTACAAGAACATTAGGCCTACAACCAACATGAAAAAGGGCTGGCTCTGTATAACTTTTTGTGACGAGAAGAATCGATAGAGAGCACCATTCTGAGATAGCACCAATGATGATGATCTAGATCAAGTGATGATCTAGATGTGATGATGATCTAGACTTGATGATGATCCAGATCAAGTGATGATCCATATTTGATGATGATACAATGATGATGATCCAACAGTTGTGATGATCCAGATCTCGTGATGAAGAATACTTGAAGAAGAAGATGACTTAGAAGAAGACTTGAAGACGAAGATGACTTGAAGATGAAGAATAATTGAAGACAATGATGACTTGAATATGAAGACAACTTGAAGATGAAGATGACGAGATGATCCAGTCGATACAGAGAAGAAGACCATTGTTGAAAATTATGTCGAAAAAATACCTTCCTAGTTAAGAGGGAGTGTTGATGTATTTGTAACTTTGGAATGTATTCACTTGTATATATTATGTCTTGTACCCCGATGTTTATTCTGGGAAGTGTCTATAATGTATTTGAGTCATGTCATGCTTTGATGTTCCTATCAAGAGGTTCTATAATGTAAACAAGTAATGTCAAGTCATTGTGGGTAACCCCTTTATTGTTCAAGGGTTAAAGTCCCCGCAGTTTCGGGGCACTAGGGTTATAGACTCTCTTAGAGAAGTTGGACCTAGTGAGTCATTGTCAAGTCAGGAATTAGTATAAATAGAGAGTGAGCCTCTCTATTTATCACACACTCACTCACACTCAGTTGTAGTGCATAGTTGAGGAAGAAGAAGATGTTGGGGCTAGAGAGAATAAGGCTACTGCTGTCAGGATATCATCTTACTTTTTTTGGGGCTTTTCTATTTGGTGCTAATTCTATCTCTGAGCAAGTTCCAGGGTTTTCTCCTTTATGGTTTCCCCGAGGAAAATATTTGTGTTCATTGTCTTATGTTTTTTATTTTTGTGCTTGTTATTCTCTCAGTTAAGATCCTAAGTTAATTCTAGCTTAAATGATAAAAATCTAACAGAATCCATTGATGAGGGCACCGATTTTGATCAGCATGACATGCCGGAGCATGATGATATGGAGCCTAGGACTCCATGTGACTCTAGAGATGAACCTACTCTAGATGACCAGGAAACTTTTCCTGGAGCAGCACGAGTTAAATGTTGATGTAGTTGTAACTCCAGAATGTATTCATCCATATATCTTATGTATTATACCCCGATGTTTATTTCGGGATGTTTCTGTAATGTATTTGAGTCATTTCATACCCCAATGTTTATTTCGGGAAGTTTCTATAATATAAAATTCATGTCAAGTCATTTTGGGTAACCTTCTTATTGGTCAAGGGTTAAAGTCCCCACAGTTGTGGGGCCCTTGGGTTATTCGACTATCCTAGAGAAGTCAATCCTAGGTGAGTCATTGTAAGTCAGGGAAATAGTCCCCACCATTTTTTTAAGGATAAACCTCCTTGTTGGTCGGAGGAGGCAAAGTCCCCATAAGTTGTGGGGCACTAGGGTTATTAAACACTCCTAGAGATGTTAGATCTAGTAAGTAATTGTTAAGTGAGGACGACATGTTGGAGTGGGATTCAAGTGAACGAAAGAATATAAATAGAGAGTGAGTCTCTCTATTTATCACACACACACTCAGTCATTGGGGCGCAAGAGTGAGAGGAGAAGTTGCTGGGACAAGAGAGAGACTATTGCTGTCAGGAGATCATCCTTATGTTTTTGGGTTTTACTTTTGGTGTTGATTCTATCTCTAAGGAATTTATGGGGTTTTCTCCTTTAGGGTTTCCCCAAGGAAAATTATTTGTGTCTCTTGTCTCTTGTGTTTTATTGCTGTGCATGTTATTCTCTCAGTTAAAGATCCTAAGATCATTATGCTAGCTTGAATAATAAAAATCTAACATGGAATTAGATCTAACCTGAGATGAAGACATTGTGAAGCTGTAGAAGCTAGGGTTTCTTACTATTTGGGTCTCTCTCGACAATCCATCAGCAAAATTATGCTAGGCTAACTCTCCATTGAAGGGCGCATCTTTCTGTCGAAGAGGAATTCGATTCTAAGCATTTTTAGTTTTGGTGCGGGAAATTAGGGCTTCTTGCAAAAAAGGAATTTTTGAGTGAGACCAGCATAGGATTTCTCTCCTCATCAAAATAAAATTTTAGAGACCTGGATCAAGTTTTTTGGTTGGGTGAAAATTTGGGAAAGTCAAACCCTAGTTTGACACCGAGTTGGAAAAAAACCCTAAAATACTAAAACTGCTAAGTTTTGGTACATTCGCTATATACAAAAATTGGCAAAGGCTCAAGAGATGAAAATTTTATATACCGGAGATAAAATAGTTATTTATACTTTGTCCAAAATTAAGCCTCATATTCACTATATTATGGGAGATATGATCCCTCCAAGTTAGGGTTCCAACCTCTCCCAGAATTCATCCATAAATAGGACACTTGGGGAGAATTGTTATATAATGGGATACAAAGGTCCAAATGAATTTTTGGAAGATTTTATAGAAATTGAATGGACTTTAATTTCTATGGTCTGAATTTTAGAATCAGAAGATGAACCAGTGACACATGGCAGTCCGTACAACTTCACTGTTCTAAACAGTCCTATAACAGGTCACCTTGGGAAAATGATCATAAGTCCCAACTGGTAAAACCGATTCTAATGAAACCTATGGTGTTGGATAAGGGACATGAGAGGATACCTCAATGAAAATGTGTAGACATAGAGGAGCAGTAATTTCAGAGATATCACAGAAACAGTGACAGGAATTTCTGTAGAAGAACTTGGAAAACTAGGGCTTCCTGTTCTAGGAGCTTCCCTCCACTGTTTTCAGAAAAGGAGTACATTGGATAGCTCCACTTGAAGATATATATCTTTCTATCCTATCATATTTGAAATATTCCAAGTTTTGAAAATTAGGGTTTCTATGACAAACCCTAGATCAGCCAGCTCCAGAACCAGGAAGGACACCTCAAATCGGTAAGATCTAATCTTTTTCTATTTTCATTTGACGTCCTCATTTCAAAGTGATCTATCACATCCGCTAGATGATAAGCTTGGTGAATTTGAAAAATTCCAAGCATGGAAGTATATGATCTCTCTGAAGAAAATGAATTGGACATAGTACATGAGTAGAGAGGTTCCAGTTCCAGAGGGAGATGAGGCTTAAAGCCTTACACAAGAAGAACTTGGTCAAGGTGAAGAAGATCATTGATGATTCAATCACGGATCAACTTGTACCACAAGTGTATTCCCTAAAGACACCAAAGATGTTTGATTCCTTGAACAAGCTATTTGAAGGGAAAAACATAAATCAGAATATGAATTTGAGAAAATAATTGAAGAATGTGAATATCCAGAATGCAGAGACCATATAGTCATACCTTACAAGAGTTTCTCAAATCAAAGAACAAATTGAAGCGGTAAAAGAAGAAGTGAAGAATGTAGAAGTGATGATAGCCACCTTGAATGGCCTCCTAGGATCATGGGATTCATTCATTCAAATAATGTGTGCTAGAAGGAAGTGATTACTTTTAGTAGACTCTGAGAAGAAGAAGAAGCTCGACTCATAAGAAGAGAAGAGAAGATGGGAGCAACTGAAGATCAAGCTCTCACCATCCAAAGAAGATCCCTCAAGCGATGAGGAACATGAAGAACTCAACTCTTGAAGAACCTCTTATTCATCTTAGCATTTGGATGAGAAATGATGCTATTATGAATGAAGAAAACGATGGAGCTAAAGGATCAAGAATGGAGTCTACCCACGAAACAAATAAAGATAAGTATTCAATTGTCATTTCATTGTTTTGTTATGCATTTGTTTATATTCAGTTAATGTATTATGCATGATATAATGCTTGCATTAATGAAAGTATACTACTAATATGCATATGATGGGTAAGTAGCTCATGGTGTTATACAAATCTCCATTGCTACTTATCTAGAATGAAACCTCTTTGCTAACATATTGGATTAGTGCACAATCTCAATGTTGTCCTGGTAGAGATGGAAGGTATCTAGAAAAGTTTCCGTAAGATATGGATGAATGTTGTATTGGCTAAAGTAGTTGCATGATCATATATTTATGCATAAGAATTTTCCATTATGAATATTCCTTATGGAAATTTTCTAACCATACAAATGCATTTGAATTGTAGGAAAGATCGCATACATAATCGGCTGCAAGCAAAGAAGGATGAGACTTGTTTCGAAGAACAAGTGACAACATTTCAAAATGAAAAATAATATGACGAATGCAGTGACATCATTGATGTAGAACCTTCGAAGAACAAAGGGAAAATTAGTTCAAGAAGAATGATGACAAAGATGTAGTATAGATACATGAAGGGAAATTCATAGTTCCATCATGCAGTAGATGGAAACATCGTGGGATACATGGCATAGACTACGAAGAGACATTTGCAGCCACTGGAAGTGAAGTCACATGACATTCATAATCATGTGTGCAAATGAAAGAAGGCCTTGTACGAGCTCAGAAGACACCCATGGGATAACACATACATGATGGGCTTGATGAAGAACTGAACCTATGCTACAAGGTTGATAGAGGATGACAAGCTCACATATGTGTGTGGGAAGAACTTTTGAAAAAGTTCAAGATAGAGGATCTTGGTATCCAATGATCCTAGATGGATACTACTTGTCACTCTAGTATAGAATGTTTCAGTACATAGGGTATGGAAGATAGAGGGAGTATGATGCTTCAAAGGGAGTGACTGCATAATATCCTGAGGTTCGACATGGTACGACAGGATGGATAGATTACTGATGACTCCAGACTTTACTGAGAGTAAAGTGGATTCCAAACTTTGCTTCAAGGTTGAAGGCGAAAGACCAATGATGCTCATGTTATGTGTCGATGCACTATTTTCTAGGCATGGAGGTGTGGAAAAGGGAAGTATGCAGTAGAAATATTGAAGAGGCTTGGGATGATGGACTGTAAGACCATGACCACACTTATGGAATTGAATATGAAGCTATTGAGTGATGCTTCATCAGAGACAATTGATGCCACGATGTATTGTCAGTTGATGTACCTGACAAATACCAGACCAAATATTTGCTTTGTTGTGAACACATTGAGACATGTTCATTTGATGGTTGCAAAGGGTACAGTTGATTATGGGCCCAAGTATGAGGTGAATCAAAAGATTAACTTGGAAGGTTATGTTGATTCAGATTGGGCAGGAAGTGCACTTCAGGGTGTTGCTTCAGTATGGGATCGGGTGTGATCTCTTGGTTTAGTAGGAAGCAATCCTGTGTGGTAGTGAGTATAGATGAAGCAGAGTATGTCACATCTTGTTCAACTAGTTTTGAGGCAGTATGGATGAGGACGCTACTATCTGATTTATTTGATCTCTAGTTGATGCTACTTGTATACATTGCAACAAACAGAGTTGTGTGAAGTTGTTGGAGAACTCGATGTTCCATGACAAGTTGAATCATATCGAGATCAAGTATCGCTATATCAGGGATATGGTGTAGAGGGGAGCAGTGAAGCTCTAGTATGTTGCGATGGATGAAAAAATAGTTGATGTATTGACGAAGCCATTGGCTAGGGTGAAGTTCGAGTACTTCATAGAGAAGCTTGGTGTTCTCCAGATCGAGGTTTCCTTCAAGGGAAATTGATGAGACCCATAGCCATTCTGATGAGTAGGTCGGATGTAAGAGCTGAGCCATTCTATCATGGTGAGAGGATTGGTTCCTTCCATGTCAGATATGATTGCTGAGATCCATAGCCATTCTGACAAGTAGGTCAGATATAAGGGCTGAGCCATTCTGTCATCGTGAGAGGATTGGTTCCTTCCATGTAAGATATGAGTGCTAGCCATTTTGTCAAGTAGGATAGATTTAAGGGCAACTACCATTCTCCTGGAGAATGGAGGCACCTGGTCAGTTACCAGGTAGCTCAGTGTAGGACTGGGGGCCATTCTGATATGATTGTAGGATTGGTTCTTATAGGATCAGATGTGAGTGCAAGCCTTTTTGAACATACTTGTTGGATTGGTTCCTTGTATGTGTTGAATGTAAGTGCAGAGCCTTTCTTCAATCATTGGTTGATCAGATATAAGTGTTGATCTTTTCTTCGATCATTGCTTGATAAGATATAAGTGTTGTCCCTTTCTTCGATCATTGGTTGATCAGATGTAAGTGCAGTGCCTTTCTTCGATCATTGGTTGATCAGATATAAGTGCAATATCCTTTTGGCATGGAGGATTGGTTCCTCGCATGGCCAAGTGTAAGCGCTAGGCCTTTCTTTGATCATTGGTTGATCAGATGTAAGTGCCGGGCCTTTCTGACAAGGTTGTGGGCTATGTTACCACATGGTCAAATGTGAGTGCTGGGTGTTGGCTTTCTGATATGAATATAGGATTAGTTCCTACATGATTAAATGTAAGTACTGGGTGGGCCATTCTGACTTAAGTGTCAGATATAAGCGCTGAGGAAGACCTACATGGTGGCTAGGCCTACATCCAGCATGAAAAAGGGTTGGATTTGTAGAACTTCCTATGATGAGAAGAATCAAGAGATAGCACCCGTGATGATGATCTAGCAGAGATGTTCCAGAACCAAAGATGATCTAGATCCAGTGATGATCTAGATCCAGTTATGATCCAGATCCAGTGATGATGATCCAGATTGAGTGATGATCCAGATCCAGTGATGATGATCCAGATTGAGTGATGATCCAGATCCAGTGATGATGATCCATATCGAGTGATGATTCAGATCCAGTGATGGTGATCCAGATCGAGTGATGATGGAGATGACTTGAAGGTGAATATGACGAGGAGTCGATGATGATCCAGATGATACAGAGAAGAATACTTGTACTGATAAATTGTGTTGAGAGAATACCTTCCTAGTTAAGAGGGAGTGTTGATGTAATTGTAACTTCAGAATGTATTCATCTATATATCTTATGTATTGTACCTCGATGTTTATTCCGGGATGTGTCTGTAATTTATTTGAGTCATGTCATACCTCAATATTGTTTATTCTGAGAAGTTTCTATAATATAAAAGTCATGTCAAGTCATTGTGGGTAAACCTCCTATTGGTCAAGGGTTAAAGTCCCCGCAGTTGTGGGGCCCTTGGGTTATTAGACTATCCTATAGAAGTCAACCCTAGGTGAGTCATTGTAAGAATTAAATGATTAACTGTGGGGAATATTTATTTCAAAGTAGCGAACAAATATCTATTTTTGATATATGGAATTTTATATGTGTTATGCATTGCAGGGAAATATGTTTCAAGATGCTGCCACCAAGGAAGACCTAAATATTGGTTTCAAGTATGGTTTTAAAAGTGTCATTGAATACTGGAAAAGCTTGGGGAAAACTCCAATCTCTCCAATGATGCAAATGAAGGTAAATAAAATGAATAAGGACATCATTGCAGTATACTATTAAAGTCTATTCAATTTTTATTATATCACCCATAACTAAATAATTATGTTTTCATTTAAGCAATAGTGAAACCGCAGCACTGAATCCAACAGTACTATGCACGTACCAGCTGATTTTGGGGTGTGCATATCCCATGATAGTGGGGAGCAGAGTGGCCATTCTTGTATGTGTGCTTTGGAAATAGAAATATCTACTATGATTATTGATATTTATTTCTTGACGTATACTTTTAAATTTTTGTCTTTAGATCGAAGACCATGAAGCTCAGGAGGGTGAACCGCAAGAGGAATTAGCAAGTAGAGAAACAATTAACACCCTAGCTTTCAAATCTACACAGACAGGTAAAGAGAAATATTGTAATTTTAATCAAAATGATGAGCTATTAATTTCAATAATATTTCAACATATCGATATGCCCATTTTCATTGTTGCAGTTCACACCCCTTCCGAACTGCCTCCATGCCCTAGTTAATGACGTACAAGAAGCATGATACATGAGGGAATGGAAACATAAACACTAGCAGGACATGTATTTGTAGATAATCCACCAAATTATGATGATAATATCCCAATTATCGTCACTTATTTCATTGCAAAAAAACAGAAATCAAAGAAAAAGTAGATGTATAAATTCATGACTTGTATTTGGATGTATATCGATGTTGTTAGTCTAAAACAATGTTTATATGAATTACCTCATTATGCTTCAATTTTTATATGTTTATATGTTTTGATGACTATCCTAATTATGCATGAATGTTCAAATGTTTTCTATGTAAACAACATCATTTATTGGGTATGGGGAATTGAGAGCGATGTGAGGGGGGGAGGGGCCATATGAGCCTCCACCTTCACATTGTTGGCCCTGTTTAGTAGGGAATATAAAACTTTTCTCGGAATAGAGAGGAGCTCAATAAAGTATAAATACTCTTTTATTACTATGTATTAAATATGGTTGTAAATTTTTAAATGCATGTCTATTTTTTTTAAAATTGTTAATAAATTTAACATTTCACAGTTCATTTATTTCTATGGGACTTTGTACTAGGATTTAAATGACTGTTTATTTGCTTATATATTATTTAATCATATAAAAATTATGTATTTGATGATTTATGCAGGTCTTGGTGATGGAAATGCATCTCATGGACAACTCTTATCAAGTTGTATGGGCGAATGGATCTGGCAAAAGGACTATGATAAGGTAAGGGTTTTGACTTGTTCTTTATCCTTAATGTGTTTGAATTTATCCTTAAATTCTATTTCATTCTATTAAGATACAAGAGATACAGCCAATAGTAAATAACTACTTTTAGACTATCATCCAAACTAGGAGACAACCTTCTACATAAAACACAAATGCTTCTTAGCAATGTAGAAAAATATAACAAAAATCACGTAGAAGAAATTAGGATTTTTTCGACCCTTCTTCCTATAATTTCGGCATGATGAAACACTAGGTTAAGAAATTTTAATTTTTCAAACCCTAATTGTTCATTTATCTTTCAAAACTAATTTTTTTGATTTGTATACTTGTAAATATTATTCTTAGGTTATTTTTGTTTCTCTTAGGTTTTAGACTTAATTTTTATGTTTTTTTGTAACTTTTATTTTATCAAAAAAGAAAGCCCTCAAAAAAGAATTTCTATGTAAAACCCTAAAAATGCAGACTTGCTGCTCCCACAATTTGATCCCTCTCCTTTATCAAACACAGGTCTGCAATATGTATTGCAGACCTCGTATGCCCTAGCTGCCTTCTCTGCACACTCAAAATAGAAAACAAGTTAGTATTTCAAACTATTTAGATGGTAGTGTATTTTGTATAAATATATCTTATTGATTTGAGTAGTTTTCTACCCTATTCGCATTAGTTTTCTGGGTAAATGTAAGTCTGATCTTTTATTGAGATATAGAACCTTACATCTCTGAATGCACAGTGATATAATTTTGACATTATTTTACTGAGTATTGTTTTGGATTTACTTAGTACTAATTATTGCTACTGAGAGCTGGGTGATGGTAAGGGACTTGATGATTTTATATTTCAGAGCTTACATACATGATCAAGTGAATGATAATAAAATTATGGTTAGCTTGGCACTAAATTTTCATTAAATTAGTATTTTATATCTATGCTATCACATACACAAATTTGGAAATCATATGCTAAATGGCACTTTAAATGATTAGCCCTAGTTATTGGTTCCACTATTTTACACGTTCTGATTACTGTGATGATAAAATTTCAGTTGTTGCATGGCACATATGTGGACCATAAATTCATATGTCTAGATCTTCAAAGGTAGTAGATAAAGTGATTTTATTACATGAGGAGTGTCGCGAGGAAATTATGATATGGTTTCTAAACTACAAATTGCATGCTCAACTAAGATGATCTCCTAACAACAATAACCTCTTTCTTCCTTGCCCCAATGTCTTTCTCTTCCTTAGCTATGCGCTACAACTGAGTGTGAGTGAGTGTGTGATAAATAGAGATGCTAGCTCTCTATTTATACTAATTCCTGACTTGAATAATCCCAACTACGGCCGACTTCACTAGGTGAGTCTAATAACCCTAGTGCCCCGGAACTGCGGGGAATTTAACCCTTAGACAATAGGAGGGTTACACATCTTGACTTGACATGACTTGTTTACATTATAGAAAATCCTGATAGGAACCTCGTGGCATGGCATGACTCAAGTACATTACAAATACATCTTGGAATAAACATTGGGTTACAATACATAAGAAATATAAGTGAATATATTTCAATATGGATTTGGAGTTGAAATCCACCCAGGTCAAGATATTTAACTGATTTTTAACATTAAGCTAGCTGAACATTAGGATCTTAAACTGAGAGAACAACAAGCACAACAATCAAACACAAGAGACAATGAACACAATGTTTTTCCTTAGGGAAACCATAAATGGAGAAAACCCCGCAACTTCCTCAGATATTTAGAATCAACACCAAAAGTGAAACCCAAAAATAGTAAGATGATCTCCTGATAGTAGTAACCTCTTTCTTCCTTGCCCTAGTGTCTTTCACTTCCTCATCTATGTGCTACAATTGAGTGTGAGTGAGTGTGTGATAAATAGAGAGGTTAGCTCTCTATTTATACTAATTCTCGACTTGACTAAACCCAACTAGGGCTGACTTCACTAGGTGAGTCTAATAACCCTAGTGCCCCGGAACTATGGAAACTATAACCATTAGACAATAGGAGGTTTACCCACCTTGAATTGACATGACTTGTTTACATTATAGAAACTCTCGATAGGAACCTCGGGGCATGAAATGACTCAAATACATTACAAATACATCCTGGAATAAACATCGGGTTACAATACATAAGAAATACAAGTGAATACATTCCGAAGTTACAATTACATCAACACTCCCTCTTAACTAGGAAGGTATTCTCTCGACACAATTTATCAGCACAAGTCTTCTTCTCTGTATCATCTGGATCATCATCGAGTCCTTGTCATCTTCACCTTCATGTGTACTCTATCTTCAAGTCATCTTCACCTGGATCTGGATCATCACTCGATCTGGATCATCATCACTGGATCTAGATCATCCCTCGATCTGGATCATCTCTAGAGCATCATATCTAGATCTATATTATCCCTCGATCTGGATCATCTTTGCTGGATCATCATCACTGGATCTTCACGGGCGCTATCTCATGATTCTTCTTGTCACAAGAAGTTCTACAGAGCCAACCCTTTTTCATGTTGATTATAGGCCTAGCCTCCATGCAGGTATTCTTCCATCACTTATATTTGACCCTAAGTCAGAATGGCCTTCCCGAAACTTATATCTGATCATGTAGGAACCCATCCTATAATCATATCAGAAAGGCATTCCCAACACTCACATATGACCATGTGGGAACACCTCCCACAACCCTTTTAGAAATGCCCAGCACTCACATCCATTAAACAATGTCGGAAAGGCTCAGCACTTACACTCGACCATGCGAGGAACCAATCCTCCATGCCAAAAAACTCTGCACTTACATCTGAAAACCAATGTCAAAAGGGCTCAGCACTTATATTCGACCATGCAAGGAACCAATCTTTCATGCCGAAAGGGCTTTGCACTTACATCTGAAAACCAATGTCATAAGGGATTGCACTCACATATGATCATGTAGGAACCAATCCTATAGTCATATCAGAATGGCCCCCAGTCCCAGACTGAGCTACCTGGTAACTGACCAGGTGCCTCCATTCCAAGAATGGCATTCAGTGCTTACTTTTGATCATGTAGGAACCAATCCTACAATCACATCAGAATGGCTCAGCACTCACATCTGACATGGAAGGAACCAATCCTCTCACCATGAAATAATGGCTCAGCCCTTACATATGACCATGGAAGGAACCAATCCTCTCACCATGTCAGAATGGATCTTGGTCTCATCATTTCCCGTTGGAGGAAACCTCGATCTAGAGAACACCAAGATTCTCCCTAAAGTACTCGAACTTCATCCTAGCTAATGGTTTTGTCAACACATCAGTTATCTGTTCCTCTGTCGCAACATACTGGAGATTCACTGCTCCCCTCTACACCATATCCCTGATATAGTGATACTTGATCTCGATATGCTTCAAATTTTCATGGAACACTCGATTCTCTGACAACTTCACGCAACTTTGGTTGTCACAATGTATACAAGTAGCATCCATCTGGAGATCAAATAAATCAGATAGTAGCTTCCATAGCCATACTGCCTCACAACTAGCTGAACAAGCTATGACATACTTTGCTTCAGCTATACTCAGTGCCACACAAGATTTATTCCTATGAAACCAAGAGATCACACCTGATCCCTTACTGAAGCAACACCCTGAAGTGCTCTTCCTATCGATGGCACTGCCTGCCCAATATGAATCAACATAACCCTCCAGGTTAATCTTCTGATTCACCTCATACTTGAGCCCATAGTCAATTGTAACCCTCAGGTACCTCAGAATATGCTTTACAGCAATCAAGTGAACATGTATTGGATTTTTCAAGAAATGACTCAAGGCGTTCACAGCAAAACAAATGTCTGGTCTCATGTTTTTCAGATACATAAGGGACCCAATCATCTGACGATACATTGTAGCATCAACTGTCTCTGATGAAGCATCACTCAATAGCTTCAGGTTCGATGCCATAGGTGTGGTCATGGCCTTGCAGTCCATCATCCCAAACCTCTTCAGGATCTCTACTGCATAATTCCCTTGTCTGAGGGAGATTCCATCTACATTCTACCACACCTCCATGCCTAGAAAACAATGCATCATGCCCAAGTCCTTCATTTCAAACTTGGTATCAAGCTTTCTCTTCGTATCAAAAATCAACCCATCCATACCTGTTACAAACATATCATCTACATATAGTAGGAGCATCACTGGGTTTCCATCTTCAACCTTGTAGTAAAGGTTGGAATCTGCTTTACTTTTGGTAAAGCCCAAACTGGATAGAAAGCTATCAATTCTACTGTACCATGTCCTGGGTGCCTGTTTCAAACTGTACAGGGATTTCTTCAATTTGCACACATGAGACTCCCTGTCATGTGTCTCAAAACCAAGTGGTTGTTCTACATACACTTCCTCTTCCACTACACCATTCAAGAAAGCAGTCTTGGCATCCATTTGGTGTATCTTCCATTTCATCACTGCAGCCAGAGCAAGTACTGATCTGATGGAAGTGTATCTGGCTACAGGTGCAAAGGTTTCTTCATAGTCTATTCCTTCTTTTTGGGAGAAACCTCGAGCCATGAATATTGCATTATATTTCTCTATGCTATCATCTGTAGCATGCTTGATCTTGTAGATCCATTTGGAAGTTACAACTGACTTCCCTTCTGGTCTTGGGACAACATCCCAAACATCATTCTTCATGATCAATTGATACCCTTTGATCATAGCATCCTTCCATTCTTTCTATTTTTCTGCTTCTTCATAATTGGAAGGTTCTTCATTGATAAAGTCACATAGTAAAGCTACATATCTGGAGCAGGATCTGGTTCACTTTGTTTCTCTGTGATTCTCTTCTGGAGCCCCATATCTTTTTTCACCTTGGATAATTTCTCATACCCAAGTAGGTTTCCTCTTGTGAGGATTCTTCTCCTGAGGTGGATCTACAGGTCTTTGTGGTTCTTCAAATTCTCGATCTTCTTCTTGAATTTCTTCGTTCATGGTTGTATCATGAATTCTGGGTGCTTCTGCTTCTTCAAGATCTTCAATAGGTCTCTTTCTAGATTTTTTGTAAGTTGTTTCTTCATCTAATGTCACATCCCTGCTGATGTCGATCCTCTTTAATCCTAGGAACTATATTCTGTAAGCCTTCGAGCTTTCAAAGTATCCCACAAATATACCCTTCTTTCCTGAAGGATCTAGTTTCTCTCTCTTCTCTTTTGGAATGTGTATGTACACTAGAAAGCCAAATATTCTAAGATGGATGACTTCTGGTTTCTTGTTGGAAAAGAATTCTTCAGGTGTCTTATTCTCGAGTACTCTATGTGGAGTACGGTTCTGTACATACACCGCTGTTCTGGAAGCTTCTTCCCATAGATGCATGGGAATATCTTGATCATGAAGCATTGCTCTTGCAACTTCCATGATAGTTCTATTCTTCCTTTCTGCAACCCCATTCTATTGTGGATTATATAAAGTGGATAAATCCCTCTTAATCCCTGATTCTTTGCATAAGTCTTTGAATTCATTTGATGTGAATTATCCACCATTATTTGATCGAAAGGTCTTGATCTTCTTTTCTGTGAGGTTCTCGATCAAGGATTTGAATTCCTTGAACTTGCTGAAAAATTCATCTTTGTTCTTCATGAAGTAAATCCATGTCTTCCTAGAAAATTCATCAATGAAGGAAACATAGTATACATACCCGCTTAGTGAACTTGATGACATTGGTCCGCATACATCAGAGTGGATGATTTCCAAGATTCCTTTTGCCCTTCTCTCACTACTTGGAAATGTCTTCTTTGTATTCTTTCCTTTTGCACATCCTTTGTAGACCCCTTCATGTTTTCCTTGAATTTCTGGAAGACCTTCAACAACTTTTCTTGCAAGTGGTAGTGCTCTGTAATGCACATGTGCAAGCCTTTTGTGCCAAAGTTCATTTGGCTCTACTGTGTCATGGACCAAAGCTTGTTCTGGATGGCCCTTCAATTTGTATAAACCTCTTTCTTGTTCTACAATCACTATTGCATCATTAATAGTCTTTCCTATTGACCACATGAGGACTTGGCCATCTACAAATGCAACCCTCATGCCGTTTGCATCTAGTGCCTATATGGATAGAAGATTCTTCTTTAGTCTTGATACAAACATGACATCCTTCATCTTCATAGACTTTCTGGAGTCTAGCTTGTAGGAGGATTCACCACTACCTTTTATGGGATATTGGTAGTCATCCCCAAGTTTCACCTTATGGGGTGAATTATGTTCGGATAGTTTCTCAAAGGATTCCTTGAAACCTATCATGTGTTTGGAAGCCCCACTATCAATAAGCCAATATTTGCTTCCATGAGTGACAATTCCCATGAGAGCAGAGATCAGAACATATTCATCTTCACTTGAAGAGTCTTCACTTTCTTGTTTTACTCTCTTCCTAAGAGGATCATCATCCTTAGCAGTGTAAGCATGAGGTCTTATTTTAGAGTTCTTCTTCTTCTTGGATCCATTATTATTCATGGGACAATTTCTAGCAAAGTGTCCTATTTCATCACATGTATAACATCTGAGTTTGGATGGATCCCTTCTTACAAGATTATTTTTCTGATGACAATGCTTACGTTGGTGATGATGATTTTCCCTTATTCCTTTCTTGGAGTGTACTATGAGAGCTTGATCTTCACTTCCCATCCTTTCTTCTCGAGTTACTATCCTAGATTCTTCTTGTGAACATTCTTCCCACAGTCTACTGAACTTGACTAACTTCTTCCTAGCACAGATTCCTTGGATGAAAGAATCCCATGACCTAGGGAGGCCATTCAAGGTTTTCATCACAATTTATGCATTCTCCACTTCTTCATCTACTGCTTCCAGCTGTTCTTTGATCTGGGAGACCATTTTGAAGTATGACTAGATGGTCTCCTCATTCTGTATCTTTACATTCTTCAACTGGTTCCTTAGAGTCATCTTCCAGTTGATGTTCTTCCCTTCAAATAGTTTGGTTAGGGAATCAAACATGGCTTGAGGGAGGAAACCTGTGGTATAAGGTGATCCTTGATAGAATAAGAAATGATCCTCTTTTCCATAACCAACTTATTCTTATGTAAGGCCTTGGCCTCATCTCTCTCTAGAACTGGAACCTCCTCACTGATATAGGAGTCCAACTCATTTTTTTCCAGGACCAGGGAGATCCTATACTTCCAGGATTGGAAGTTATCATCTCCCTCAAGATTTTCATCAAGCTTGGTATGATGAGACATCTTAATTGAGAACCTCAAATGGAAATACAAAAGATTTAGATCATACCAAGTTAAGATGTCGGATCTGGATTTGGAGCTAAAATCCTGCAGCGCTAGTTCAGGAGTAGATTAGGGTTTTGATTTTCCAGAGTTTTGTCCAACCAAATGCTTTGATTTTGGGGAGGAGATCAATCTAGCCATGGGCTCACTGAAAAATTCCACTTCTGTGAAAAGCCCTAATTTTCGACAGCAGTGTCGGGTCCAAAACTAAAAAACCTGAAAATTGGATTCTTCTTCAACAGAAAGATGCGCCCTAGGGAGGATAGTTATTCCACCCTACATATACTGAAAATATGTGGAGAGAGATCCACAAAGTAGCAATCCCTAGTTCCCGCAGCTGCACAGTGTCTTCTTCTCAGGTTAGCTCTGATACCATGTTAGATTTTTAACATTAAGCTAGCATAACATTAGGATATTTAACTGAGAGAACAATGAGCACACCAATCAAACACAAGAGACAATGAACAAAGTGTTTTTCCTCAGGGAAACCATAAATGGAGAAAACCCTGCAACTTCCTCAGAGATAGAATCAGCACCAAAAGTGAAACCCAAAAACAGTAAGATGATCTCCTGACAGCTGTAACCTCTTTCTTCCTTGCCCCAGTGTCTTTCTCTTCCTTAGCTATGCACTACAACTGAGTGTGAGTGAGCATGTGATAAATAGAGAGGCTAGCTCTCTATTTATACTAATTCCCGACTTGACTAAACCCAACTAGGGCTAACTTCACTAGGTGAGTCTAATAATCATAGTGCCCCAGAAATACAAGTGAATACATTCTGAAGTTACAATTACATCAACACAACCTACTTCTCAGTGCCAAAAGGTAATTTATGATAAGTTTTTTTGTTACATGAGATCAATCCTAGTAATATAACAGAAATAAGTTGTCAATTCTTTGTTGACTAACATGTCTCTTTCCCATCATGTGCTTAGGGGACTATTTTTATCTTATGGGAATATTTGATAGTAACTTGACCAATTTTTTCCATGCTTGAGGTGGTTGCATAATAAAGATAAAATTTTCATATTCACCTCTTCCAATAATGAGCAACATCAAAACAAATAGCCACCAACTAGCACTACAAATATTGTACACATATTTTCCAGGTGAACAACTACTCTTTTTCCCTAGGGGTTGAGTTATTTTTTATTATTTATTTATTTTTCAATAAAGACAAATTCAATGCACCATATGTTTTTTGTAGTATGATAAATTATCATTATTACCTCTTCACACGTAGTAGAGAAAGTGATGATATTTTACGAGGAGTGTCTCCAAGGCAATTTCAATATCATTTCTAAACTACAAATTGCATGCTCAACTTTGGAACCTGCTTCTGATCAATGCCAAAAGGTGATCAATGATGAATTTTTTGTACACATAGTAAAAGAATAGAACAAAGTTGTCATTTTTTTTGTTGATTAACATGTCTCTTTCCTATCATGTGCTCAAGGGACTTTTTCTTTCGGGCATATTTGATACTAACTTTGACCGATTTTGGCCATGCTTGAGGTGGTTGCATAAGAAGGATCAGTTTTTCATTTTCATCTCTTCCAAAAATTGTGGGCTTGACCTTGTTTGGCTTCATTTACACTTGCGGGTTTCCTTAGTATTCAAAGCTTGGACTCCCTTCATCTTCAGAACATGGTCTTCCTTTACTTCTGACTTGTGGGCTTCTTTAAGCTTCTATGGGTATCTACAGGCCTCTGTGGGCTTCTTCCAAGCTCTGTGGGAATCCTTCCAAGCCCTTGTGGGATTTTTAAGCCCCAGTGGGATTAACCTAATTTTAGATCACAATAATTTGATCCAATCCTAGTGGTTCCTACGTCTTTTATCGATGGTATTTTTATAGATGTACCCCCTACCTTATCATAGAAATCAACTCTCAGTGGTGCCTAGAATATCATTTAATTAATGTTTATACAATCCCTATGGTGGTTACAATGTATTTTATCAATGGTATTTTTATAAGTGTACCCTCCTACCTTGTCATAGAATCCTCTCTAAGAGGTGCCACTTTAGCCTCTAATTATGTATTTTAGCCAATTATTATGAATTTGTGCATCCTAATCAGAAAAAAGTTTTTGAGTCAGTAATTAGGGTGCTTAGGGGAACTTTTTAAATCATTATGCCTTATTTTTTAGTGTCAGTTAACACTTTTTGACCTCCCCCCTGAACTTCCCATTTACTTTTTTTCCTTTTACTTCAGTATGTTTTTCCCATATCTTACTTTCCCCATATATTTCTTTTCTGTAAATCACCTTTCCTGTGTTATATTTTATCCATTTCTTTGTCTTTAAAATATAGTATGTATTTGTTCACAAGCACTTATTGAAGATCCAAAACTGTGGAAAGGAAGGTGCCTTTCCACGATTTAAAAAAAAAATAAAAATTGAAACCTCTAGGTTTCATCTCAATATCGACCAAATTTCGTCGCGGGTACTACAAAACCGTTGAAACCCGAGGTGGCTTTCCAGGAATATCGTCGCTCTAGAGACGTAGTTTCGTGGAACAGTTACCGTTAAGCTTGCATATTTCGTCGAAAGTGTTTGGTTTTCTATGGTTTTGCGTGGAAGAAATTTCTGTTCAAATTCCAGAATTCATCGATAGAGTGACCAACTTTCGTCGAATAGGTTCCATGTTTTTACTTGGAAACTAAATTTTGTTTAACATTTTTTTCCATATTTTCATCGTTCTAGGGACGACAAATTGGTCGATAGAGCGATGACTGTGGGGAAGAATTTTTTGTTGAATTTCCAGAATTCATCGATAGAGAGACAAATGATCGTCGAACTTTTTCCATGGTTTATCGTAGAAACTAGATTTTGTATAGCAGTTTTTGGCCATATTTTTGTCATTATAGGGATGAAAACTGTGTCAATAGAGCGACGAAACGTAGAAAATGAATTCTAAAAAATTAATTCCAAGGCCATCGTATAGAATACATGTGGTGGCCATTTTTCATCACTATATCAAAGGCTTATAAATTTCGTCGATATATCCATGCAATAAGTTCCACGAAATGTTGGGGCCTTTATTGTCGCAAGTGAGACGACAAAATGTGGGAATAACAATGAAAAACCGTCGCAATTTTGATATTATGTATTAGTGTTAGAGTACAATAATGTTTTGACCCAACAACCAACATTTTTTGGCATTGAACTTGGCTTGGTGTTACAAATTTTAAATGGACACCATATCCTACTCACATGAAAAAATTCCAACTTATAAGGATTACGTAGTGATTAACGACCCCATGAAACTTATACTTGGGTATGATGAACTATCCATGTTCTTGTTATATTTTTATCATTCTAAGCTTGCATTATCTTAGGATCTTATTTGAGAGAATAACATGCACAACAATAAACACAAGAGACAAGAGACACAAAGAATTTTCCTCAGGGAAACCATAAAGAAGAAAACCCCACAACTTCCTCGGAGATAGAATCAACACCAAAAGTAAAATCCAAAAACATAAAGATGATCTCTCGAGGGCAGTAGTCTCTCTCTCTAATCTTAGCTTATTCTCTCTCACTCATGCACCCCAGTGAGTGAGTGTGTGTGTGATAAATAGAGAGGCTAATTCTCTATTTATATTCTTTCATTCACTTAATGTCCACTCCAACATGTTGGTCTCACTTAACAATTAATTACTAGAGCTGACATCTCTAGGAGAGTATAATAACCCTAGTGCCCCAC
This sequence comes from Pseudotsuga menziesii, assembly GCA_001517045.1. Lineage (NCBI taxonomy): Eukaryota > Viridiplantae > Streptophyta > Pinopsida > Pinales > Pinaceae > Pseudotsuga > Pseudotsuga menziesii. The sequence continues at coordinate 1,489,695 of LPNX011148821.1, forward strand.
AACTTGTGGGGAATTTGCCCCTCTGACCAACAAGGAGGGTTATCCTTAACACAATGGTGGGGACTATTGCCCTGACTTACAATAACTCACCTAGGGTCGACTTCTCTAGGATAGTCTAATAACCCTCGGGCCCCACAACTGCGGGGACTTTAACCCTTGAACAATAGGAGGGTTACCCACAATGACTTGACATGACTTGTTTATATTATTGAATCTCTAGATAGGAACATCAGGGCATGACATGACTCAAATACATTACAAACACTTCCCAGAATAAACATCAGGGTACAATATATGAAATATACAAGTGAATACATTCTGAAGTTACAAATACATCAACACTCCCTCTTAAGTAGGAAGGTATTCTCTCGACACAATTTATGAGCACAAGTCTTCTTCTCTGTATCATCTAGATCATCATTGAGTTCTCATCATCTTCATCTTCAAGTCATCTTCATCTGGATATGGATCATCCCTCGATTTGGATCATCATCACTAGATCTAGATCATCACTCGATCTAGATTATCATCACTGGATCTGGATCATCACTCAATTTGGATCATCACTCGATTTGGATCATCACTGCTGGATCATCATCACTAGATATGGATCATCAATCAATATGGATCATCATCACTGGATCTAGATCATCATGAGATCTGAATCATTACTGTTGGATCATCATCACGAGATCAACATTACTGGTGTTATCTCATGATTCTCCTTGTCACAATAAGTTCTACAGAGCCAGCCCTTTTTCATGCTATTTGTAGGCCTAGCCTCCATGTAGGTATTCTTAAGCGCTTATGTCTGAATCTAAGTCAGAATGGCCCTCCCAGCACTTACATATGACCATGAGAGGAACAGATCCAACACCATGTTAGAAAGGCATGCCCAACACTCACATCTGACCATGCGGGAACACATCCCACAAATCTGTCAGAAAGGCCCAGCACTCACATATGACCATGTGGGAACACATCCCACAACCCTATTAGAAAGGCCCAACACTCACATCCAATCATGCAGGAACACATCCCACAACCCTATCGAAAAGGATCAGCACTCACATATGATCATGTGGGAACACACCCCACAACCCTATCGGAAAGGATGAGCACTTATATCTAGCCATGTGAGAACACATCTTGCAACCATGCTAGAAGGGCTCAACACTCATATCCAGCCATGTGGGAACACATCCTGCAACCATGCTAGAAGGGCACAACATTTATATCTGATCATGTGGTAACACATCCCATAGTCTCCTCAGAAAGGCTCTGCACTTACATCTAATCATGTGGGAACACATACCACAATCCCCTCAGAAAGGCTCTGCACTTACATCTGATCATGTGGGAACACATCCCACAATCACATCAGAATGGCCCTCAGCCCTAGGCTGAGTATTCCTAGTAACTGACCAGGTGCCTCCATTCAGTGAATGGAATTCAACACTTATATTAGATCATGTAGGAACCAATCCTACAGTCACATCAGAATGGCCCTCAGCCCTAGGATGAGTATTGCTGGTAATTGACCAGGTGCCTCCATTCAGAGAATGGCATTCAACACTTATATCTGATCATGTAGGAACCAATCCTACAGTCACATCAGAATGGATCAACACTCACATCTGACATGGAAGGAACCAATCCTCTCACCATGATAGAATGACTCAGCCCTTACATTTGAACATGGAAGGAACCATTCCTCTCACCATGTCAGAATGGCTCATGGACTCATTATTTACCCTTGGAGGGAACCTCAATCTAGAGAACACCAAGCTTCTCCCTGAAGTACTCAAACTTCACTCTAGATAATGGCTTCATCAACACATCAGCTATCTGTTCATCCATCACAACATGCTGGAGCTTCACAGCTCCTCTCTGCACCATATCCTTGATATAGTGATATTTTATCTTGATATGCTTCAACTTGTCATGGAACACCGGGTTCTTCGACAACTTCACACAACTCTGGTTGTTGCAATATATACAAGTAGCATCTAACTGGAGATCAAATAAATCAGACAGTAGCTTCCTTAGCCATACTACCTCACAACTAGTTGAACAAGCTGCAACATACTCTGCTTCAGATGTACTCAGTGTCACACAAGACTGCTTCCTGCTAAACCAAGAGATCATACCTGATCCCATACTGAGGCAACACCCTGAAGTGCTCTTCCTATTGATGGCACTTCCTGCCCAATTTGAATCAACATAACCATCCAAGTTAATATTTTTATTTTCCTCATACTTGAGCCCATAATCAACTATACCCTTCAGGGACCTCAGAATATGCTTTGCAGCAAACAAGTGAACATGTCTCAGATCTGTCAGGAATTGGCTCAAGGTGTTCATAGCAAAACAAATATCTGGTTTCGTATTTGTCAAGTACATTAAGGACCCAATCATCTGATGATACATCCTAGCATCAACCGACTCTGATGAAGCAACACTCAGTAGCTTCAGGTTTGATGCCATGGGTGTGGTCATGGCCTTGCAGTCCATCATCCTGAACCTCTTTAGGAACTCTACTGCTAACTTCCCTTGTCCTAGGGATATTTTGCCACACCTCTATGCCTAGAAATTAGTGCATCATATCCAAGTCCTTCATCTCAAACTCAGCAAAAAATCCCCTTCTTGAAACTTCTGTCAAGAACAAGTCATCAACATCTAACAGGAGCATCATTGGTCTTCCACCTTCAACCTTGAGGAAAAGGTTGGAATCCTCTTTACTCTCAGTAAAGCCTAGAGTCACCAGTAAGCTATCCATCCTATCATACCATGTTGAACCTTAGGATATTCTATAGTCACTCCCTCTGAATTGAAGCATCATACTCCCTCTGTCTTTCGTACTCTATCCACTCTTTTTGTGACAAGCCTCATGCTATGAATCTTGCCTTGTATCCCACAATGTTTCCATATACTGCATGATGGAACTGCGAACTTCCCTTCATGTATAAATACTGCATCCTAGACATCATTATTCTTGAACTGGTCTTTCCTTTCTTCTTGGTTACTTCTTCATAGCTGGAAGGTTCTGCATCAATGATGTCGCCACATTCATCATATTATTCTTTATATGTCATCACTTGTTCTTCGGAACAAGTCTCATCCTTCTTTTCTTGTAGGTGATTATGTACGCGATCTTTCCTACAAGTCAAATGCATTAGTTGTATGGTTAGAAACATTTCATGGGGCATATTCATAATGGAAAATTATTATGCATAAACATATGATCATGCAACTATTTTAGCCAATACAACATTCATTCATATCTCACGGAAACGTTTCTAGATGCCTTCCATCTCCACCAGGACAACATTGAGATTGTGCACTAATCCAATATGTCAACAAAGAGGTTTCATTCTAGATAAGTAGAAATGGAGAGTTGTATAGCACCATGAGCTACTTACCCATCACATGCATATTAGTAGTATACTATGATTAATGAAAACATTCTATCATGCATAATAAATCAACTGAATATAAACAAATGCATAACAAAAAAATATCATAAATGACAATTGAATACTTATCTTTATTTGTTTCGTGGGTAGACTCCTTCTTGAGCCTTTAGCTTTATCATCTTCTTCATTCATAATAGCATAGTTTCTTATCCAAATGATTAGATGGATAAGAGGTTCTTCAAGATTTGATTCCTTTGTATTCCTCATCACTTGAGGGATCTTCTTTGGATGGTGAGAGATTGATCTTCAATTTCTCCCATCTTCTCTTCTCTTAGTATGAGTTGAGCTTCTTCTTCTTCCTAGAGTCTGCTGAAAGTAATCACTTCCTTTTGGCACACATTCCTCGCATGAATGAATCCCATGATACTGGGAGGCCATTCAAGGTGGCTATCACCACTTTTGAATTCTCCACTTCTTCTTCTACTGCTACAAGTTGTTCTTTTATTTGAGAGCCCTTGTAAAGTATGATTGTATGGTCTCTGCATTCTGGATCTTCACATTCTTCAACTAGTTTCTTAAGGTCATATTCTGATTTATGTTCTTTCCTTCAAATATCTTGTTCAAGGAATCAAACATCTCTTTCGGTGTCTTTAAGGGAGACACTTGTGGTATAAGGTGATCCATGATTGAATCGGCAATGATCTTCTTGGCCTTGACCAAGTTCTTCTGGTGTAAGGCTTTTAGCCTTATCTCCCTCTGAAACTGGAACCTCTCTACTTATGTAGGTGTCCAATTCATTTTCTTCAGAGAGATCATATACTTCCATGATTGGAATTTTTCAACTTCAATAAGATTATCATCAAGCTAATGTGATAGATCACTTTGGAATGATAACCTCAAATGAAAATAGCAAAATATTAAATCTTACCGATTTGAGGTGTCCGTCCTGGTTCCAGAGTTGGATGATCTAGGGTTTGTCAGAGAAACCCTGATTTTAAAAACTTGGAATATTTCAGATATGATTGGATAGAAATATAAACCTCTTCAATGTGAGCTATGCAATGTACTCCTTTTCTAAAAACAATGGAGGGAAGCTCCCGGAATAGGAAGCCCTAGTTTTCCAATTTCTTCTGTAGAAATTCCTGATACTGTTTCTATGATATCTCTGAAATTACTACTCTTCTATGTCTGAAAATTCGCACTTAGGTATCCTTGCGAGTCCCTATTCCAAAACCATAGGTTTAATCAGAATTGGTTTCACTAATTGGGACTTATGATCATTTTCCCAAGGTGACCTGTTTCAGGACTGTTCAGCATAGAGACGTTGTACGGATTTCCACATGTCATTGTTTCATATTTTGGGTATAAAATTTGAAACACATAAAGTACAGTCCATGCCCTTACTGGAAAAACTTCATAAACTTCATTTGGACCTTTGTAGCCCGAGATATAGTAATTCTCCTCAGGTGTCCTGTTTAGTGATGAATCCTAGAAGAGGCTGGAACCCTAACTTGGAGGAATCATATATCCTAGAATATAGCACATATGAGGCTATGAACACAGTGTAAATCAGGATTGTAGCTTCATCTTGTGAACATTTCAGCTCCTGATCCTTCTCCAATCTGGAGATATAGAGAACATACAAAAACTTATCAGTTTTAGTATTTTAGGGTTTTTCTGGCCCAGGGTCAAACTAGGGTTTGAATTTCTTGGATTTATACCCAACCACAAATATCGAACCAGGTCTATAAAATTTGATTTTGATGAGGATAGCACTCCTATGCCAGGCTCACTAAAAAATTCCTCTTCTGTAAGAAGCCCTAATTTCCCGCACCAAAAACTGAAAATGATCGGAATCGAATTCCGCTTTGACAGAAAGATGCGCCCTGCAATGGAGAGTCATACTTGAATACTTTTGCTGATGGATTGTGATGAGAGACCAAAAAAGTAAGAATCCCTAGATTTTGCAGCTGCACAATGTCTTCTTCTCAGGTTATCTCTGATACCATGTTAGATTTTTATCATTCTAAGCTAGCATTATCTTAAGATCTAATCTGAGAGAATAACATGCACAAAAATAAACAAAAGAGACAAGAGACACAAAGAATTTTCCTCGGGGAAACCATAAAGGAGAAAACCCCGCAACTTCCTTAGAGATAGAATCAACACCAAAAGTTGAATCCGAAAACATAAATATGATCTCCCGACAACAGTAGTCTCTCTCTCCGATCCCATTTTCTTCTCTCTCACTCATGCACCCCAGTGGGTGATTGTGTGTGTGATAAATAGAGAGGCTCACTCTCTATTTATATTCTTTCATTCACTTAATGTCCACTCCAACATGTCGGAATCACTTAACAATTACTTACTAGAGCCGACATCTCTAGAAGAGTCTAATAACCCTAGTGCCACACAACTTGTGGGGACTTTGCCCCTCCGACCAACAAGGAGGGTTATCCTTAACACAACGGTGGGGACTATTTCCCTGACTTACAATAACTCACCTAGGGTCTACTTCTCTTTAATAGTCTAATAACCCTATGGCCCCACAGCTGTGGGGACTTTAACCCTTGAACAATAGGAGGGTTACCCACAATGACTTGACATGACTTGTTTACATTATTGAATCTCTTGATAGGAACATTGGGGCATGAAATGACTCAAATACATTATATACACTTCCCGAAATAAACATTGGGGTACAATATACGAAATATACAAGTGAATACATTCTGAAGTTACAAATGCATCAACAGTTCTTAACCTCAAAATGGCCATGACCATATCCAAATTACATGCCAATATTCCCTATGGGGGGTTTGTCATTGTAATTTGGGGCCCCACGTATGGACCATGATATTTAGAGGAAAATGTTATAGCCCAACACCATAGTTTTGACCATATTTTAAGTCATGCATAAAGATCCATCCCCTATGCACAAGTTCGAAAAATGATGACTGTATCTCACATCTAGACTAGATATTTTGTACGCATATGCATCCTATGTGATGGTCAAAGGCATTGTAATGGTCCATGACCCCATAACAAATTGTTGTGAACTTAGGCCTTAAATTTAGACCCTGGGACATGGTGTGCTTCAAGAGATCCATTATTGGTTTTAGAAATATGAAAATATCAACACATCCCAATTGTAGTTGAAAGAATATTACCTCTATAGAGATTATGTGATGTCTCAAGTCCTTATGATGCATCACTCGTGATCCACAAAGGGAAATCATACATGTAGGATAGAGAGTCCATACCTATCCTACATAGTTCTTATGTCATAGTCTAGGTTAACATGCATGGACCATCAATCCCATAGATAATTAATATAGCATTATACCCTAAATTTAGTTTGCACTTAGAGTACACTAACGTTTTGACCCAAAAATCTACATTTTTTGGCATCAAACTCGGCTTGGTGTCACAAATTTTAAATGGACACCATATCCTACTCACATGACGAAATTCCAATTTATAATGATTACGTAATGACTAAGTAATTCATGAATTATGGATCATGAAACTTATACTTGGGTATCATGAAATATCCATGTTTTTCTAAACCTCAAAATGGCCATGACCATATCCAACTTACATGCCAAAGATTCCCTATGGGGGGGGTTGTCATGGTAATTTTGGGTCCCATGTATGGACCATGATATTTAGAGGAAAATTTTACAGCCTAAGACCATAGTTTTGACTACATTTTAAGTCATGCATCAAGAGCCATTCCCTATGCACAATTTCTAAAAATGATGATTGTATCTCACATCTAGACTGGATATTTTGTACGCAGATGCATGCTATGTGATGGTCAAAGGAATTGTAACGAACCATGACCCAATAAGAAATCAGTATGAACTTAGGACATAAATTTAGACCCTAGTCCATGGCGTGGTTCAAGAGATCCATTATTGGTGTTATAAATATTAAAATACAAACATATCCCAATTGTAGTTGAAATAATATTACCTCTACAGAGATTATGTGATGTCTCCAGTCCTTATGGTGCATCGCTCATGAACAAAAAAAGGGAAATCATACATGTAGGATAGAGAGTCCATACATATTTCTTATGTGGTATTCTAGGTTAACATGCATGGACCATCAATCCCATAGCTAATTAATATAGCATTAGACTCGAAATTTAGTTTGCACGCCATGGTATAGGCCATAATATCCATCCTAATCAAAGGTACAAATATTGAAATGGCCTCCATATATCATTTGTAAGGTAAAGTAATTATGTGTAGGTCCTACACATGGACCATGACAACATAAGGTCCTATATATTCCCTAATACCATGGATTGTTCCTTATGAATATCCATTCCTAGTGTTCCCCTCCTTAATGTAGTGGCCATATAACATGTATGCTAAAGATACCCTACACAGGACCTATTCAATGACACAGGTTATTATACAAAGACTATAAGCTCCATAGACAAATGTTTTGTCCCAACAACATGTATTTTTGTATCAAACCATGGATTAGTGACCAAGAAGATGCATCCATGATATGGAAAACCTAAAAAAGGACATCGTATACATGTCACGGGGAAAAGATGGCCTACGACCTCATTGATGTCCTATGTAGAACATGAAAGCCACATGTTATGGACTAATATTTTGGATCTTCACCATGGACCATGAATTGTATTGTGAATACCATCCTTGGTGTACTAAACCTTCAAATGTGACACCACATCTTACTCACATACCAAATATTTCCTATGCATGGCCTATGTTGTGGCTTAAGGCCCCACATTGGCATGTAAGGGTTAGGGGAAGATTCCATGGATTATAATTTTTTGTAAATAAATATGACATTAAATAAATCCTTATCTTATGTAATTATAATGACTTTAAATCACTCAACATATTTTCCCTCGACTTATGTCAATTGCACAAGAAATATGGATGGAAATTATATACCATGAAGAACATAGACGGTTGAAAATAAATTTAGAAAATTACATAAGTATTGGAGCAAGTGAAAACTCAATGAAAACTTCATCAATATTAATAAGATGAAATTGTACATACAAGATCCTTATCACAGGGCTACTAACATAAACTAGATCTCGAAAACCCTAGCTAGAGAAAACCAAGTAAAACCCTAACTAAACCAAAGATAATCAACAAGTTTTAATCACCAAATTTCTTTGAGGTAAAGACACCCCCCCCCCCCAAATTAGAATTTGATTTTCGGGGGTAGTCTTTAAACAACCGCTCCAAAAAATCCAATTCTCATGACTTTTTTTTTGGGGGGGGGGTGGGGGGGGTGGGTTAAAGAACACTTTGAAAAGGAATTTTAGAGGGGGATTTCAAACAACCTGGCCCCCCAACCTCCCCGCCCCCCACCCAAAAAAAATCATGACCAATGGACTTTTGGGGATAGGTTTAAAACAATCTCCCCCAAAAGTCCAATTCTCATTAGTTTTAAGGGGGGGGTTTCAAAAACCACCTCAAAAAGGACCTTTTGGAGGGGTCTTTCAACCCCCAACCCTCCCCCAAAAGTCATGACAATTGGAAATTTGAGGAGGCTTTGTGAAAAACGCCCCAAAAAGTCCAAATTATCATGACTTTTAAGGTGGGTTTTAAAAAAAAAACCCTTGAAAAGGACCTTTACGGGGGTGTTTCAACACCACTGCCCCCTCGGCTAAAAGAAAAAATATCATGAAAATTGGAGTTTTGAGGGAATATTTGTAACAAGCGCCCCTGAAATTCCAAATTCTCATGACTTTTGGGGTGGATTTAAAACAACCACCCCCAAAATCCCAATTATCATGACTTTAGGGGGTGACTTTAAAACAACTGCCCCTAAAAGTCCATTTCTGATGATTTTTTTTTTCAGGGGGGGAGGGGGGGGGTGTTAAAAACCACCTTACAAAGGACATTTAGGGGGGGTCTTTCAACCCCCTAAAAAACTACATGGCAATTCGACTTTTGATGGCAACTTTATAATCACCGCCTCCACAAGTCACAATTCTCATGACTTTTAAGGTTTTTTTTAAAACAACCTTGAAAAGGACTTTGAGGGGGGGGTGGGGGGGTCTTATAAAACCTCCCTAAAAGTCATGACAATTGAACTTTTGAGGATGGATTTATAACCACTGCCCCCAAAAGTCCAAATTCTTGTGACTTTTAAGGGTTTTTTTTTAATTTCCTTTAAAAGGACATTCAGGGGGGGTTCGAGTTAACCCCCCAAAAAAGTCATGATAATTAGAATTTTAAGGGCGTCTTTATCACAACCACCCCATAAGTCTAAATTTCCATAACTTTTGGGGTAAGTTTAAAAAATCAAAAGCCCAATTATAATGTCATTTGGGGGCATCATTCAAACAACTTCCCCCAAAATTCATGCTTTAAAACAACCTCTCCCAATAGTTCATTTATCATGAATTATTTTGGGGGGGATAGGGGGGTTAAAAAAATCCTAGAAAACAACCTTTTGGGAGGGTCTTTCCAATACCCCCCCCCCCCCC
>LPNX011148821.1:1499836-1558882 GCA_001517045.1 Pseudotsuga menziesii
ATAAAAGCAAGTGGGTGTAACATCCATAAGTAGCAGGAAAGGCATATGAAACAAAGAAATTTCATACCACTCTTGAAATATTGGTATTTGCACAAATAAATGCATATTTAGCGAAGAAAATAATTAATTTTACTGCAGAAACATGATACTAGAATATGGTCATCTACTTACATAGGATTGTCTAGAAGAAACAAAACTTTTGAAATGTGATGCATATTAGAGGAAACCTTGTAAGCAACAACAAACAAGTGAGTTGCATTGAGAAGTGGTGTCAAATGTAGATGGGAGAATGAGCATCCATGGCCAACATGGTTTTTAGATTTCATATTACAATGACTTCCTTGGCCTCTTTCACATGATTTAAACATTGGTTGGTGAGCTTTCCTATAGCAACACATTTGCACAAATTTGGAAAATCACAGCAGTCTATGGAAGCATGAATGCATTTAGATCAACAAGTTGAAGACTACTTGTTCATTAATTTTATGTTTAGAGGATAAAGCAATCTAAGTCTTAATCAACTACATTTCCTCCATGACTACAAATTGAACTATACATTGTGCTCTTCCTCTATTGTCAAAAGAATGTGCATGAGGACATGTGAATTATTTAGTTGGGGGGAGGAGAGGGTTGTTGCCATTCTTTGCAGAAATTACATCAGACTTGGTAATTATCTTCACCTCATATATCAAGAGTTTCCATGATTCACATGAATTTAAATTTTGAAGCATCATTGTTTTTTTTAAATGGAAATGAACCTCCCTTCATAAAAGCTATCATACAACAAAATGAATATTTTCATGATAATTATAAGAGGGCGATATCATTTAGAAGAGAGACTTTGTTCAAATCAGTTGGGTTTATGTAACATGAACACGGAAAAAAAAATAAAAAATTATTTAAGAATTCATAATGATGCTACCAACCTGTTTAGAAAAAGATGGAGAAGACTATGTTCTGATTTTTATATTCATGTATAAATTTTCCATCCTTCACAAAAATCACTTGGTAAATGTATGTACAACAATGGGGCATTTTTATGGAAGCATAAAGTGCAGAAAATGAATTCACAATATATCCTAAACGGTAAAATGGTTTTTCGTGAAACTTGGTTGAGTTAAGAATTATGTTAAGAAGAACAAATAAGTTTCACCTCAATCCAACGCACGTTTTTTTAGAAATAAAGCATAGTCACCTGCAACCATTTTCTCATTTTGTAAAAAACCGTGATGTGGGTTTTTTCACGTTTTGGTCTAGAGAAGCATAATTACATTCCTAACATCCCTACAAAGTTTGGTAAAAACCTAGTTTTTTTTTTGGAGAAATCATGTTTTTTGAATGTTGCAAATCACCAGTCCATGTCGTCAGTCCATTCCCTACAAAACCTAGTTTTATTGCATTTTTTCATTGAAAATATTAAGTTGGCATGGAGAATTGTTCAGGATCATATTTCACACCTCTTGATGATTAGGTACATTAGTTGTGGATTATTGCTGATTAATTTTAAGGCATGCATAAAAAGGAACATCATTCAGTTTGGTTAACAAAGGGTTGCATGAGGACATGCAACATTTTTAGTTTGGGGTAGATGACAGGCCTTGGATTTATCATATTTTTATCATAATTTCACCTTATCTATAATCCATTTTTCTTATCCATATTCATGGACTAATCCCTTTGAATGCTCATATGCAGGTTTTTGTGCTCAAGGTGTTTTTCCAATACATGTCTTAGTATTTTATTTGATTTTTTACTAACATTGAGGAAATTAGTGTACTATGTAGTTACTTTGAATATTGAATAATTTGTTGGAAGAAGCTAAAAAATATTTGAGGGAGTTCTATAGTAGCTGCAGAACCTTTACAGGAAGTTGTGGAAGCACTACAGGAAGCTACGAAAAATATACAAGACACTATGGAAACTCTATAAGCAGTTGCGGAAACTCTGCAGATAGCTACAAAAAATAGACATGAAGCTACATAAATTCTACATGATGTTGTCGAAAGAAATTTCTTTTCAACCACTTATCATTCCATGGATCAAGGAGCATCATCAACCTTTTGGATATGAAAATAATCTTGGATAAATATTAGATTTGAACTTTTGGAAAAGATCTTGGGATAGTTTTGAATTAGTTTTGAGATCCAAGTTTCTAGATATATCCAACTGATTCAAAATAAAATTATTTGGGGTAGCATCATTATGAAATTAGTTGGGGTAGCATCATTCTAAAATTAGTTGGGGTAGCATCATTTATTTGGAATAACATCATTATTTGATATCTACAAAATAATGATAGGATCTCTAAACTAATTCAAAATAAAATTATTTGGGGTAGCATCATTATGAATTCTTAAGTATTTGTCTTTTTTCCATGTGCATGTTACATAAACCCAACTGATTTGAACAAAGTCTCTCTTCTAAAACATATCACCCTCTTATAATTATCATGAAAATATTCGTTTAGTTGTATGATATCTTTTATGAAGGGATATTCATTTCCATTTAAAAAAAAACAATGATGCTTCAAACTTTAAAATTCATCTGAATCATGGAAACTCTTGATATATGAGGTGAAGATAATTACCAAGTCCAATGTAATTTCTGAAAATAATGGTAACGACCCTCTCCTCCCCCAAATTGAAGAATTCACATGTCCTCATGTGCATTCTTTTGACAATATATGAAGAGCACATGTATAGTTCAATTCGTAGTAATGGAGGAAATGTAGTTGATGAAGACTTAGACTGATTTCTCCTCTAAACATAAAATTGATGAACAAGTAGTCTTCAACTTGTTGATCTAAATTCATTCATGCTGCCATAGACTGTTGTTATTTTCCAAATTTGTGCAAATGTGTTGCTATAGGAAAGCTCACCAACCAATGTTGAAATCATATGAAAGAGGCCAAGGAATTCATTGTAATATGAAATATAAAAACCATGTTGGCCATGGATGCTCATGCTACCATCGAAATTTGACACCACTTCTCATGAATTTATTTTTGCAATGTGATTTTATTTATTTTATGATCATGTAGTTTTAATTTGCTTCTTTGTTTTAATTAAATAATTTTGTATTTCTCATTATGTGGTTTATTTGTGCAATTCGATTTTAATTCATATATTAGTGATTTAAATGTTTATTTTTATAATGAACATGCTTAATGCAATAATCTTATTTAATACCTTGGATCATAAACAGTTACTTGTATTTGGAAATGATAGCTTTTACATTTTATTCGTAAATTTACCTTTTTGTATGTTGTGTGAACTTAGATTTAGAATTTACTTTTTTGCATAGTGTGATTTAGTTTTAGAATTTACTTTTCCGCAAAGTGTGATTTAGTTTAGGATTTATTTTTCCCACAAACTATGAATTAGTTTAAAATTTACTTTCCCTTAAAAGTGTGAATGAGTTTTAGAATTTACTTTTCGTGCAAACTATGAATTTAGTTTTGGTATTTACTTTCCAACATAATGTGAATTTACTTTATTTTCATGTGATTTACTTTCAGGAAACTTAGTTTCTATAATTGTTAGATAGCTAGTTCCTTTCCAAGATTATGTAATTGTTCATATCATTGTTTGTAAGTAAAGTTATTGAACTACAAGTTCATGTACATAAACCAATGCAAGAGGAGATTGTGTTTTGCACATACAATGCATGATAACTCGCAAGTTCCTAGTGAACCTCGGGTTAACAATAAATGTACACTTTCTTAGTTGTTTTCTAAATAATTGGAGGGAAATTAAAAATCCCCTCACTTTTAACATTCCACGCATCCAAATAGCTTGACATGTTGCACTTGTAGATGTGACATACTCTGCTTCTACTAAAGAAAGAGTCACAATGGGTTATTTCTTTGATGTACATGACACAATTCCTGTACCAAAATGAAATCTATACCCAAATGTGCTTTTCCTATTATCCATGCCACCTCCACAAGCACTGTTAGTGTATCCAACAAGTTTGAAATATTCTAAGGTTGAATACAAAATACTAAAATATTTTTGTCCACTCACATACCTCATAATTCTTTTACCTTCTTACCAATGAGAGTGTTTTGGAGACTCCATAAACCTTGAAATTAGACTTACTCCATAGATAATGTCTATCCTTTTTGCAGTAAGATATATAAGTATTCCAACCAAACTTTTAAACAAGGTAGTATATGCATTTCATACATCATCATTCTTTCCTCATTTTGAACCTTTTATCACTAGTGTTCAAGAATACTTATAGATACCACATTGAATCTCTTCCAGACTTCATTTTCATACTTGGACTATGAAATAAATATACCATATTTGTTTTGATTGACTTCAATGCCCAAGAAATATCTCATAAGCCTCAAGATAGTCATTTCAAATTCATTTTTCATGACTGATTTGAAATTTTCTATGCCAAAATCACTAGTAAATATTAAACCATCTACATACAAGAAAAGAATTAACATGTTACCTTGCTTGTTGAATTTGATGTACACCATTGGTTCACATTCACTTCTATTAAATATATTTTGAATAAGATTGAAATCAATGTGGTTGTACCAAGCTCTAGGATCTTTCTTCAATCCATAAAGTGCCTTTTTCAGCCAATATATTTTTTCTTCTTGTCTTGGAACCCCATAACCTTGTGTATTTTTCACATTACTTCCTCCTCCAATTAACCATTCAATAATTTAGATTTAACATTCATTTGATAAACATGCCATTTTTTATACCCAATTATGGCCAAAATAAGTATGAATGTATCCATGCACACAATTGGTGCAATTGTCTCATTGAAATATATGCTGGGATGTTGTGTACAAATGCAATTAAAAGATATTCAATACACATCTGTAATAGCATTAACTTAAAACAAAATTAAAACAAGTATTAGAACCAGTTTAATTCAATTAAAAGAATTTGGTAAACAAGGGTTTCATTCACGAAACCCTAGCTCTTATTTCTGAGCAAACGCAGAGTTATTACAAATTACTCTACAAACGAGTTACAATTACAGCTTAAAATAAAAACATTATATCACAAAACACAATAAATAGTAAATTTATTTATTCACAGTCATATAGGGTAAAAACCCTATTTACACAGAGTCACCAAACAATATACTGCAAAAACGAGTCTAAGCTCTAAGACAAACTGTCTTAAAATCCATTGCATTACATTAACAAGGAAGAAGGCTGAAATGTAAAACCAAATGCAACACCTAGCCCATGGCCGGGGCTACCCATCGATGAAGCGAGGGTTTGTAAACAGTATAAAAACCAACATTAACTTATAAAAAGAAACTACATAGACAATGGCGAAGATGGACAAGTTTCCAAGATCAAAAGTTTTCCCAATCGACTACCCTGTTACAAGTAAGGGAAGAACCCGTTCATTGAAAACCAGGGCTTACCAGTTTCAGAGCTAAGAGCCATGAAGACAGTTAGCATCATCTTCATCACTTTTTGTAAAGAGTGGTCACAGGTTCCTGCAAGTGCATATCATGGTGTGTTAGTTTTGAAATTCTTTTTCTAATAAAAACCTACTGTAAACAAAAATTTAATATGGGTAATATATATACCTGAATAAAGAAAATAAATAGTTAGTATTGAGACTATCACCAACATCAAGGCATGAACACGAAGCTCCAAACCCTACGACGATGGTGAAGGAACACACTAACATCAGCGAAGCCACAGCTTCACATAGAAGTGACAGGCCACGAAAGAAAGGAAAAATGAAGCCATAGACAGACCACACGCAAGTGAAAAGAAACAACCAACAAACCCTTCCAGAGTAAAGACCCACAGTACAAAGAAAGGGCAATAAGACCGAGTACTGGAGGCTGAAGCAACATTAACCAAGACTCAGAGCAAACTAGAACCAGAAGGGTCTCACGACTGCCATGAAAGTATTGCAAAGAAGCCGAAGGCCCGTGTGAACTACAGAGGGAAAATGACGATGGGATAGGGTTGCAATTAACTTATATATCCAGTGCACAGTCAGGAGAATTCCACATGACCACTAGAAAATCAAACAATGTATGGGTCGAGCTCTATAGTCACCTACATTCCAATAATTTCCAATTATTTATATAATGATTTATTAAAAAGCGATGCATGAACTATAATATATATTCATATATATAACTCAACGTTAACATAACATGTATATATCATAATGTTGATTAGCATTGATTTGGCGTTGGGTAAACAATGATTTTCGGGACGTTGACCTAACGAAGGTTTGGTAATCATATAGTCAGTATACAACCCGAAATCTTTGCTTAAAACTCTTCGAAACTATTATAGTTGTTTATGCTTCTAAAGCATTGTGAATATGCTTGGTATATAAAACAAACCTTTCACTCTTAAACCAATCATCTTGGGATGGATGTAATTCATCAAATTATATCATAATGTTGATATTACAATGTGAGTGTTTTGTTAACCATATTTTATCAACGTTAACCCTAGAAAAGTATAATAACCATTTGTTATATGAAAAAGTCCAAGTTTAATTGTTTAAAACCATCGAACAACTATAGATTTCTATGTTTATATACATTATGGTCTATGCAAGGTTATACTCCTTTAAACCCACAACTCAAGTGGTGATAATTATAAAGTTGGATAGCATAGTAAAAGAATATATATTCAATTCTTTTACATAGTTCAAATTGGGATTAGACTTTAATAGTCAATAGTTGTTTCTCAACTTGGCTTTTGTTAGTAATTTACCATGATTATTTATTGGTAGGATGATTTTATGATTATAAAAGATAACTAGTGCTTAGCATAAGATGGAAGGTTGATCATTGTAGAAAACATCTACCTTAAAAGCTGTTATAGACAGTAACTTAATATAAGAAAATCATTATAGAAATAATAAGAATTGCAATGGAATAATCCTACTCGAGTCTATAGTCAATAGAACCACATGGATTGACTTAGATTTATGAAGTAAAGGCAAATAGTGTTTCATGTGAAAAGATGCTATTGTTTTTACACTAATCAAACTTATAATATCAAAAAGATGTACAGGCTGTAACTTTCCCTACATAAGGTAAATATCGATCAGCTTGATATTCAAGTAAGTGGGGTGATAATGTGTAATAACCAATAGTACAATTAGTATAACATTGCAAGATAGGCATATCAAAGTAGATGTTACTATGCAACTAAGATTACAAGTTTAGAGCCATAGTAAGTATCCTTACTATTGCTATGTTTGATAAAGTAAGGAACTCATTTATTTAAACTTCATTTACAAGAAACACTAAAGAAATCAAACTACGTTACCTCATGGAAGTTGCTTGGAAATTTATCAGCTTATCTACTAAGCATTTTATTTGCAAATAGAAACACTTCTTGATACTTCATGAATTTAAAACGTTTACTTGTTCGATCATACCTGTAAACCTGTAAGAACTAGTAATATTTTTGCGTTAGCATAAATGCTAAGTAAGCCCAGGATTCAAAGTTAGATTCCACCTACTTTCCATAAAGAAGACTCATTAGTAAACTAAAATAAAAACAAAGCGCAAGTAAACCTTATTATGTTACGAAAAGGAAACTGCTTTAGTTAGCATAATTTGAAATTATGTAATACTAATCATTGGACTGTTTCTTTTTCTTCTAACCATTAGCTATTAGTAAACCGTCGATTTAGCATTTCATGCTATCTCAAAATTTTAAATTTTTTTGAAAATTTGGAGTTTTGACATGTGGTATCAGAGCACAAGATTCAAACACTAGGCCTTGATGAAGCCCAACTAGCTTTTATGAAACAGTAAATTGAATTATTATGCTGATATTTTTTTATTATTATTATGTTATTCAACAGAGAAATTGTTTCTGAAGTTTAACAAACATGTATGGAAAGGCTGGAAGAATATGCAGAGGAGGAATGCCCATTTGTAGAACCAGAAAACTTACCAAGAGATCCTATACTAGAATATTTAACTACCAATTCCTCAGAACTGTTACAAACAGTAAAAGACCTAAAATATGAAATGGAATGTGTAAAACGAGAGAATGAAAGGATTCTGAGGGCTAAAGAGGAGATAAATGAGATCCTAACAGAAAGGTTTCAAACTGAGGGTAGGGGTAGAAGAACTAAATTAGAAGATACAATTCACCAACATAAAATTAAAAAGATGAAATACACTAAAAATGAAAGCAGTTCATCTTCAAAGGTGTTTGGTGAACAATGAAATTTCCATTCTACTAGTTATAGTAGTGATGACAACCATTACACTAAAAAGAGGAAATACAAACCTTATGAGGAAATTTTTGGGGAATTCAAAAATTTAAAACCACCAACATTCAATGGAGAGACTGAGAAGGGGGAGGAAGCGGAATCCTGGTTATCTAGGATGAAGAAGTACTTCCAGATATATAACTATTCTGACCAATTAAAGGCTAGAATGGCTATATACAATCTCTCAGGAAAGGTTGACATTTGGTGGCAAGACTTGAAGAGAGTTAAAGGAATTAAAGAGAAGAATGTAAATTGGAGTACCTTCAAGAGGTATTTTAAAAATAAATTTCTATCTGAGCAATACTATGAAGAGAGAGCAAAAGAATTTTATGAGCTTAAATTAGGATCAATGACAATGAAATATCTGAACAACAAATTTTTAAGTCTACTTAGGTATGTGCCATACCTTGTGGATGAGAAACCAAATGTACAACGATTCCTCAATTGTTTTCCTTATCATATTAAGGACAGGATTGAGTATGACAATCCAAAGACTTTGGAAGAAGCCATGAGGAAAGCCAACTTCTGTTATGAACAGAATCAGAAGAAGGAAAGCATGGCCAACTGGAAGGCCAAGAAGAATAATAATCAGTATGATCAAAAGAAGAAAGACTTTGTGCCCAACAAAAATTCTAAGAACAATAAGGCCATAAATTTTCCTAACAAAAATTTCCAAGGAAATAAGAATAATTCACCAAGCAATCAGAATAACTCTAAGGGTAAATATTTTCTAATAACCATGGTAATTACACCAAGAACTTTGAGCTTAAAGAACCTATAAAGTGCTGGGAGTGTGATGGCCCACACTATACATCAGTCTGTCCTAATAGGAAAAAGACTGTTAGTAATATTCATACCATACAGGAGGGGATGATTGTTGGAGAATTGGCGAGGACTATGCCCAGAATCAATGTAGCCTTGGAGAATCGACAAGAAGAATATCAAACTTCCATGGTGGAAGTAGAAGGTATAATAAATCAAACCCCTATAACTATTTTGATTGATCCAGGAGCTAGTCTCAGTTATATTTCACCTAAAATGGTAGAAAAATGTAAGTTGCCTGTTGAAAAATTTGAAAATTCTTGGTTAGTTCAGTTAGCCACTGGTGCTAAAAGAAACGTAACTTGTTTTGCAAAAGAATGCGCAATAGTTATGGATCATTTTGAAAATGTTGTGAAGCTTAATGTATTACCGCTTGGTTCTTATGATTTACTAATTGGTATGGATTGGTTAGAACAACATAAGGTATTTTTAAATTGTTATGATAAAACCTTCACATGTTTAAACAGTGATGAAAAACTAGTAAGTGTAAAAGGAATCCCTTGAAAAACCACTATAAGGAAGATTTTTTCTCTACAGATTAAGAGAGCTGTTAGGAAGGGTTGTAAAGCTTATGCGGTAATAATAGCTGATGAGGAGAATCTAAATAAGACAGATAAATTAAAATTGGAAGACATACCAGTCTTAAGAGAATATGTTGATGTATTCCCTGAAGAAATTTCGGGACTACCTCCAAAAAGGGAATTGGATTTCACCATTGAGATGGTACCTGGTGTAGTACCTAGCTCAAAGGCCCCTTATCAAATGAACATAATTGAACTTAATGAATTAAAGTCTCAATTAAAGAACTAATTGATAAAAAGTATATTCGACCTAGTGTGTCTCCCTGGGGGGCACCTGTCATCTTTGTTAAGAAAAAGGACGGAACCATGCGACTTTGCATAGATTACCGTCAGTTGAATAAGATGACCATTAAAAATTGATACCCGTTTCCCCACATAGATGATCTGTTTGAACAACTACATGGAGCCATGATTTTCTCAAAAATATATTTAAGGTCTGGATATCATCAAGTTAGGATTAAAGATGAAGACATCTTTAAGACAGCTTTTAGAACTTGATATGGCCATTACGAGTTTGTCGTCATGCCATTCAGGCTTACTAATGCCCCATCTATTTTTATGTGTTTAATGAATAACGTTATGCATAAGTATCCAGATAAGTTTGTAGTCGTGTTCATCGATGATAGATTAATCTATTCAAAAACTGAAGAAGAACATAAAGAACATTTAAAAATTGTTTTGCAAGAGTTACGAGATCATCAACTCTTTGCAAAGTTTAGTAAATGCGATTTATTCAAGGATAAGATTCAGTACTTAGGTCATGTGGTGACCAAGGAAGAGATTTCAGTAGATCCTGAAAAGATAAGGGTAATTGAAGATTGGTTGGTTCCTAAGGATGTAACTGATGTTCGATCTTTCATGGGAATTACTGGTTATTACTGGAGGTTCACTGAAGGTTTTTCGAGGATCGCAAATCCGATAAATTCCTTGCAGAAGAAAGGAAAGAAGTTTGATTGGAACCAGAAATGTGAGGAAAGCTTTAAAAAGTTAAAAAATTTATTAACCAGCGTACCTATTTTAAGAATAGCTGATCCAAATAAATAATTTGTAGTGGGCATTGACGCATGCAACGATGGCTTAGGAAGTGTTCTAACTCAAGAAGGGCATGTTATTTCCTATGAGTCAAGAAAATTAAAAATTCATGAAAATAATTATGCGACTTATGATATGGAATTAGCAGCTGTTATACATGCTCTAAAGATGTGGCGACATCACCTAATCGGTAGAAAATTTATTTTAATGACTGATAATAAAGGATTAAAGTATTTGTCATATCAGCCTAATCTAAATGCCAGACAAGCTAGGTGGCTAGCTTTTCTAAGTGAGTATGATTTCGAAATTCAGCACATTAAAGGTAAAGAAAATAAAGTTGTTGATGCATTAAGTAGGAATGAAAGGCTAAATTTTGCAGCAGTTATCAGCACTTATACTACATATTTGGATGAACAACTTAAAGCAAGAATAAAACAAGATGAAATTTACCAAAATTTACAAGCTAAAACTAAAGAAAATCCAACATAAAGCTTAAGTAAAGGGTACAATTTGAATGCCAAATAATTTTTACTGTATAAAGACAGAATGTGTGTACCTAACGTAGCTAAATTCAAGCTGTTGATTTTGGATGACATCGACAAAACTCCGTACTCTAGTCATCTAGTCTATCAAAAGACTATAACTATGTTAAGAAAAGAATATTTTTGGCCAAATATGAAGACTGAAGTAGCAGAATATATTGCTAAGTGTTTTAAATGTCAGTAGGTGAAAACTGAACATCAACACCCAACTGGATTACTTCAACCATTACCCATTCCTAGCTGGAAATGGGAGATAATCAGTCTCGATTTTGTTACTGGACTGCCTAGAAATCATAATTTAAATGATTCTATTATGGTAGTAGTCGATAAGTTAAGTAAAGCAACTCACTTTATACCTGTTTAAACTACATATAAAGCTGCAAACATAGCTGATATCTTTCTAAAACAGATTTTTCGATTGCATGGAATACCGAAAGTCATAATCTCAGATAGAGATCCTAAATTTGCAGGAAATTTTTGGAAGTCTTTGTTTAAAGGATTAAACACTACATTAAATTTTAGTACTTCATTCCATCCTCAAACAGATGGACAAACTAAAAGAGTAAACCAAGTACTGGAAGATTTATTAAGAATGTATGTGAAAAACTAGCCAGGTAAATGGGAGGATTATTTGCATCTGGTAGAATTTGCTTATAATAATAATTATCAGACATCAGCCAGATTTATTCCTTTCGAAATTTTGTATGGAAGGAAATGTAATACTCTTATCTCTTGGAGTAATCCAGTGGATAGATTGGTATTAGGTCCTAGACTGTTAAAGGAAATGGAAGAAATTGTAAAGCAAGTACAAGGTAATCTGAAAGTTGCATAGGATCGACAAAAAATTCAAGCAGACCTTAAAAGAACTCCAAATGAGTTTCAGGTAGGTGAACATGTGTTCATCAAGGTGAGGCCCAAAAAGAGCTCTCTGAGATTGGGGAGTTGTGCAAAAATAGCACCTCGTTACTGTGGTCCCTTTTAAAATTATGTTTGGGATTGGACAAGTAGCTTATCAATTAGCATTACCACCCAATTTAAGAGTACTAATGTTTTTCACATTTCTGTATTAAAGAAATATGTTCATGATGCTACTAATGTTGTTAATTGGAATGTTGTATAGGTGGAACCAGAAGGAGATTTTCTGGTGGAACTGGATTGTATCCTTAGGCGGAGGGAGATCACACTTTGGAACTGCACCATTGGACAGGTAAAGGTGCAATGGAAGCACCTTAGTCCAGAGGAAGCCACCTGGGAATTGGAAAGTAATATGTGAGATGCATATCCAATTTTGTTCTAGGGGAATTTTGAGGATGAAGAATAAATAACATCGAGGATGATGTTATGTTCTAAGGGGGTGTGTATGTCACATGCCCCAATTTTGCAAAAAAATTATTAATTTATTTGATTTTATTTAAAGACAACATGTTAAATTTTATGCTAAATTGAAATTGATGACTCAACAGAGTCAAGGATATTTAATGTAATTCTGAATATTTTAATTATAAATAAATAAAGGTGGAGACAATAGCTTAGGAGAGCTGTTAAAAGAGTGTTTACTAGTCAAATTGGTGGAGGAGACTGGGTGGAGAGAAAACAGACATGTGGAAGCATATGGAAAACCACTTCCAATTGTTGCAGGTGGAAACCTCCCTACATTTGGGGTCATGATCCCCCAAGAAAGTGGGATCAGAGCATGTGGCTCAATTAATGACAACTGACCCAAAAGACCTAGGCAATCTTTATAAAAATTCCCATTAAAGAGATCTGAGGCTACTCATTCTAGAGAATTGATCATTCAGGTGAATGTACTTCAGATAAATTCAATGGAAAGAGAATTTGTGGAAAGAGTTTGAGGGGTTAACTGCTAAGTGATCTAGTGCAGCTTTTTAGCTGAAGGATCTTACTGATGAGTGTAGAGTGTTTTCTGAGTCATTGGACTAGTCTATTGTTTGCATGCTCCACCAGTTCTCATCCAAGAAGACCAAGAAAAGGCTCGGGGGTCGCGAGGAACGAACGACCTTGGTGGGGAGGAACGACCTCCAAAAGTTCTCCAAAAGGCGAGGGTGTTGTTTGAGAGTTCTCCAAAAGTTGGTGGGGAGGAACGACCTCCTAAGGCTATTGTTGTCCATCCTAATCAGGTTCTACATTCTTTGTTTTGCTGTGTTAGATAGTTAAATGTGAATCTGATTGTTGAATGAATGTTAACTATTTAGTTGTAAAATGTTAGAGTTAGTAATCTTTTAGATTATAGAAGGAATGAATCTGAAATAGATGGAAAATAATTCTAATCTATGTTTTTCCACATCTGGAAGGACTAGACCATACTCCAGCACAAACAGAGTATTTAAAGTAGATGAAGGAAATCATAAGAGACTGAAATGAATATATGTTTTATGCATTTCATAAGAGTAGAGTAATTTATTGCAATATATAGGTTACTATTAGAAGAACAATCATCTATTTATCTATGTTTATTGTTTAACCAACTTATTTATGTAAATATACTGGAAAAGAAATAGAAATAACCCAGAACAGGTAGAAGGATTATTATATTAAGAAAGTACCCTGGTAGATAAGATGTTATGCTTATACACAGTACATTATCCTTTTTATTGAAATAAAAATATGCAGGAGGGTAAAATTTGTTATGTTATATATATATATATTCTTTGTGTTTATTTATTAACCAGTTGCATATGTAGTAGAAGAAACACAGTTAAACTACTTTGTTTACATTCAGTTCAATAAAGGTATAAACTATTAATTATATAGTTTATTTACTAATAATAATAAACCAAGACTGGCAGTTACTATTAACTAAGGAGAGTATTATGAAAAATATTTATTTTATCTAGAAGAAACTTATTTAAAAATCTATATTTATCTTTGAAATTCTTTTTATCATTTCAGTAGATAAAAACAATAAGAATACGATACTAACCAGTATGAAAATAAATATATATTTATGTAAAGAACTGTTCCATAACAGGTTTATACCTGCACGAGTAACTACAGGGTCGAAACCCTATATTAAATTTATTGTTTAAAATAAAAACTTTTAAGCTATAATCCTATTATTTGGACCATTATTCAAGAAACAATAAAACTATCAAAGACTGGTTACAGTCCTTATTGCCACATATGTACAAATGCAATTAAAAGATATTCAATACACATCTGTAATAACATTAACTTAAAACAAAATTAAAACAAGTATTAGAACCAGTTTAATTAAATTAAAAGAATTTGGTAAACAAGGGTTTCATTCAAGAAACCCTAGCTCTTATTTCTGAGCAAACAAAGAGTTATTACAAATTACTCTACAAAGGAGTTACAATTACAGCTTAAAATAAAAACATTATATCACAAAACACAATAAATAGTAAATTTATTTATTCATAGTGGAATAGGGTAAAAACCCTATTTACAGAGAGTCACCAAACAGTATACTGCAAAAATGAGTCTAAGTTCGAAGACAAACTGTCTTAAAATCCATTGCATTACATTAACAATCTAGAAGGCTGAACTTTAAAACCAAATACAACACCCAGCTCATGGCCGAGGGTATCCATCGACGAAGCGAGGGTTTGTAAAGAGTATAAAAACCAACATTAACATATAAAAAGAAACTGCATAGACAATGGTGAAGCTGGACAAGTTTCCAAGCTCAAAAGTTTTCCCAATCGACTACCCTGTCACAAGTAAGGGAAGAACCCGTTCATTGAAAACAAGGGCTTACCCGTTTTAGAGCTAAGAGCCACGAAGACAGTTAGCAGCATCTTCATCACTTTTCGCAAAGAGTGATCATAGGTTCCTGCAAGTGCATATGACGGTGTGTTAGTTTTGAAATTATTTTTCTAATAAAAACCTACTGTAAACACAAATTTAATATGGGTAATATATATACCTGAATAAAGAAAATAAACAGTTAGTATTGAGACTGTCACCAATAGCAAGGCATGAACACGAAGCTCCAAACCCTACGACGATGGTGAAGGAACACACTAATAGCGGCGAAGCCACAGCTTCGCACAGAAGTGATAGGTCACGAAAGAAAGGAAAAATGAAGTCACAGACAGACCACACGCAAGTGCAAAGAAACAACCAACAAACCCTTGTAGAGTAAAGACCCACAGTACAAATAAAGGGAAATAAGACCGAGTACTGGAGGCTGAAGCAACATTAACCAAGACTCCGAGCAAACTAGAACCAGAAGGGTCTCACGACCGCCATGAAAGTATTACAGAGCAGCCAAAGGCCCACATGAAATGCGGAGGGAAAATGATGATGGGCTAGGGTTGCAATGAACTTATATCTCCAGTGCACGGTCATGAAAATTCCACGTGCCCACTAGAAAATCAAACTATGCATGGGTCGAGCTCTATAGTCACCTGCATTCCAATAATTTCCAATTATTTATACAATGATTTATTAACAAGAAATGCAGGAACTATAATATATATTCATATATATAAATCAACGTTAACATAACACGTATATATCATAATGTTGATTAGCGTTGATTTGGCGTTGGGTAAACAATGATTTTCGGGACGTTGACCTAACGAAGGTTTGGTAATCATATAGTCATTATACAACCTGAAATCTTTTCTGAAAACTCTTCGAAACTATTATAGTTGTTTATGATTGTAAATCATTGTGAATATGCTTGGTATATAAAACAAACCTTTCACTCTTAAACCAATCAGCTTGGGATGGATGTAATTCATCAAATTATATCATAATGTCGATATTACAATGTGAGTGTTTTGTTAACCATATTTTATCAACGTTAACCCTATAAAAGTATAATAACCATTTGTTATATGAAAAAGTCCAAGTTTAATTGTTTAAAACCATCGAACAACTATAGATTTCTATGTTTATATACATTATGGTCTATGCAAGGTTATACTCCTTTAAACCCACAACTCAAGTGGTGATAATTATAAAGTTGGATAGCATAGTAAAGAGCAGAATCATGAATTCTTTACAAGTTCAATTTTGTTTTAGACTTGTTTAGAACCTTCGAACAAATTACAAAATTGTATGTTTATAAACATAATAGTTTATGCATGTTTATAACCCTTATAAAACCAACATTTCCATTGGAAATAAACTATAAAGTTGGCTAGTATGGTAGAAGAATATATATTGAATTCTTTTACATAGTTCAAATTGGGATTAGACTTTAATAGTCAATAGTTGTTTCTCAACTTGAATTTTGTTAGTAATTTACCATTATTATTTATTGGTAGGATGATTTTATGATTATAAAATATAACTAGTGCTTTGCATAAGATGGAAGGTTGATCATTATAGAAAACATCTACCTTAAAAGTTGTTATAGACAATAACTTAATATAAGAAAAGAATTATAGAAATAATAAGAATTGCAATGGAATAATCCTACTTGAGTCTATAATCAATAGAACCACATGGATTGAATTAGATTTATGAAGTAAAGGCAAACAATGTTTCATGTGAAAAGAAGCTATTGTTTTTACACTAATCAAACTTATAATGTCAACAAGTTCTACAGACTGTAAGTTTCCCTACATAAGGTAAATATCGGTCAACTTGATATTTAAGTAAGTGGGGTGATAATGTGTAATAACCAATAGTACAATTAGTATAACGTTGCAAGATAGGCATATCAAAGTAGATGTTACTATGCAATTAAGATTACAAGTTTAGAGCCATAGTAAGTATCCTTACTGTTGCTACATTTGATAAAGTAAGGAACTCATTTATTTAAACTTCGTTTACAAGAAAAACTGAAGAAATCAAACTACGTTACCTCACGGAAGTTCCTTGGAAATTTATCAGCTTATCTACTAAGCATTTTATTTTCAAATAGAAACAATTCTTGATACTTTATGAATTTAAAACGTTTACTTGTTCGATCATACCTGTAAACCTATAAGAACCAGCAATATTTTTGCGTTAGCATAAATGCTAAGTAATCCCAGGATTCAAATTAAGTTAGATTCCACCTACTTTCCATAAAGAAGACTCATCAATAAACTGAAATAAAAACAAAGCGCAAGTAAACCTTATTATGTTACGAAAAGGAAATTGCTTTAGTTATCATAATTTGAAATTATGTAATACTAATCATTGGACTTTTTCTTTTTCATCTAACCATTAGCTGTTAGTAAACCGTAGATTTATAATTTCATGTTATCTCAAAATTTTAAATTTTTGTGAAAATTTGGGGTTTTGACAAGCACCTCCATATGTCCTTAAGAATTTGATGTAATATCCAGTTTGCTTCTCCACGAGTGCCTTAAACTGTTGAAAACTCCCAAATGCATCATATTTGTGTTTTAAGAAGTAAACCCATGTTTTTCTTGTGAAATCATCAATAAATGTGAGAAAATAATTTCATCATCCTACGAATGGAGCTTGCATTGTCCCACATATGTTAGAATGCACAATATCAAGTGGTGCATGCACTCTATATAATTTTCCAACTAGAAAGGACTCTTTATGTTGCTTGCAAAAAATGAATCCTTCGCATATTCTTTCTATTTTTTCAATTAGTTGTAAGCATTTTACCATATTCTTCAAGTGCACTAGCTTCATCCCTCCAAAATTTGTATGTCCAAATCTAAAATTCCATAGCTAGGACTCATGATTTGCCTCTCTCTGAAATATTGCTTGTATTTTTCCCCTCTATCTTATTATTCCTTAGAACAAGGCTTGTCTGCTTCTTTACTTTCTACTTTGAATGTAGCTCGAGGCTGTGCATTATTTGTGTCTTGCACAATATTTCCTTTCATATTAGGATTTATCCTCAAGGGAAACAAATTTTTTCTTGTCATTTGTACCTTAGCTATCACCTGTTTCCTTGGATATATGTCAATAATCACACAATGATTGTCTTCCATGTAGACTTGGTAGCTTTTTTTGTAACAATTGTCCAATACTCATCAAATTGTTCTTTGGACCTTCGACTAATATACATCAGGCATAATTTTATGATCCCCTTGTTTTATCAGAATGGCAATATTGCCTTTTCCAAAATGGTGACTTTGATATTGTTTCCAAGTGTAACATCAGTTTGCACTAATTTATCTAGACTGGAAAAAAAATTTAAATTTCCATTCTTATGATTACTGTAGCTTGAATATAAATACCATATGCCACATGGAATTTCGTGGACAACATTACATTGAACTAGGATGCACATGCAAAAAACATTGTGTTGGTGGAAGTGTTGGTGTTTCTTAACTAGTTTTGACCTTACTTGCTTTGGTCATGTTGTTTCTTCCTCCATTCCTATGCAAAATGCCCTAATTTATTACAATAATGACATTTTATTTTAGTTTTATCAAATATTTAGCCACTTGGCTGATTGGACTTCTTCCAACAACGTTGGCATAAATTTTGTTGCGTCCTCCTATGGAAAACAAATTTCCTCTACCTATATAATTACATCCCCCCTTTCTCTTCCATGACTTATAGATGATTGTGCTACAAATTCACCTTCTAATGGTGTATTTGATCTCTTTATTTTTTGTTCATGATTTATTAGAGAAGATTGCAATGCATCAATGATAAAATGCCTCAAATCTTTATTTTGCTCAAAAGTCACAACTAAGCATTCAAAATTTGAAGGAAGAATCCTAAGAACCTTCTCAAAAAAAATTATATCATCTATGGATTTTCCATGAGATTTAATTTGATTAATGAGACCAATAATTCGAGTATAAAATGATTCTACTAAATCTGTATCTTTCATTGATAGAGTTTCAAAATATCTTCTAAGAATATGTAATTTAATGGTCTTTATTTGATCCATACCTTTATAGGTTTTTTGCAGTGTATCTCATTCCTCCTTAGCAGTCGTTGTTGGTGCCACTCTTGGGAGAGTATGCTTTCTTCAATTTCTTGATGTATGTAAAGCAGATATTTTGCACATGAGTCTTCATTTTTCTCTCTCAAAGCATCCTTCTCAACTTGTGTGAGAGAATTGTATATTGCTTGATTTTCTAGTTCCACATAACCATTTTCAACCATCTCTCATATGTATTGACCTATTAACATATCCTTCATATTCAAGGACCAATATTCATAATTCTTTTCTGAAAAATTGGAGTTTACAGACTTGACATTTGTGCACCAGAAGTGAAAGCCATTTTTTTTAATTCTTCAAAGTCCCTTCCTATTAAACAGATCTACTGATATTCTTGAACCAAACTCTGATAACCTACTCTAATACCAGATAAAGGGAAAACTACACAATAACCTTTATTATGAAGTTTAATTAACAAATTTAACATTTTTCATTTTTGTTGTTATCTTAATCAAAATTGCATATTCAAATAAATTATTAATGCATCCATTTCCAAAACATTGCATCCATGATATGAGTGCAAAACATGCAACTAAACATTCACCATTTTTGGTAAATCTTATATGTGTGGTTCTAGCAAAATACCATTGGTTGGATTAGACAATGATCAAAACTGCAAAATCAACCAGAAAAAAATTAAGAAGCACAAGGAGTTGGTTGGTGCTTACTATACAATTAGTGTTCATGATGACGAATTTATAATAGTGCAGCCATAGACACATAATACAATGAGTACCACAAGAATTACAAGCTTAGAAAGTTGTACCGATTTACCAAATCAATTATACGCATATCAATCTCACTAGACACTAGATGTTTAACTGTTTCTGTGAAACAACATGATATAATATGGTCTTCTTCTCGTTTTTATTCTCAATCATTTCTCTCGTCTTTTTTTTTCGTTTGAAATGAAAATTATGATCAAAATCTATTGTAACAAGACATTAAGGATTCCAAGCTATCTACCCTTCTATTAGTACTTTTCTTGCACAAGGAAACTACAGGTTGTTAGAGTCAGTAGATGAATTTGGGATATATTCTTTGCAAGAAAACAATGTGATTGAGAGTGGGGATGACTTGGCGAGAGATACGAGGGATGTATAGATAAAACAATATGATAATTATGAGTATTTATATCATGATGACTCTATCTTTCCCACTTTCCCTTATACAAGTAGAAATTATAGTGGGACTCCCAATGCTCCACCTCCATCAACATATCTACAAATAAATTTTCAAGGTCAAGGTAGAGAAGAATAAAAAATAAGAAGAATATATTCGATACAATCGTAATGTTGCAATCAAATTGAAATCCAACCCAAACACTATACTAGTGGCTGTCAAAACAATAATATTAATTCCTCACCCTGCATGTCATTTCTAATGAAAAATTGAGTCGAAAAAATGTACATGAATTTTATATATATACTACAATGGCTATAGATTATTCCATTAGTCCCAACAACAAAAACAATAATCACCAAAACTATGAAGTTGCTTGTATTGGAGAAGGGTGTGAAAAAATAATTAAGGAATATATAGAAGAAGATGAATTTGGGTTGAAATATGCCAAGAATGAGATTGCATAGATGTGTGTTTCAATCTTTGAATTCGACCAAATTGAGCTCCTAGATAAAATTCTCTTAGAGAGCATGAAGTCAACATATGATGATAGCTGTTGCTTAGAGGAATTTTAATTAATTTATAGTGAAGATATTATAAGTGATTCTCCCATTCATCCCTCCACCACCTACGAGAAAAATATTGAAACTTTGAATGGGGTGATGATTCAGATGATTTGAAGAAATATCTAAATGATGAGATCTTAAATGTAGAAGGAAAGGGATCTCAATAGATGATAGACATGGAGAAAGACGATGAGATTTAGACTTTCATATATTCAATCTTGGACAATGAAAAAAGTATTATGGGTGATAATTTTGGCAGTTATGGTCATGAATCCCCATAAATTAGTTATCTACAAAATTTATAGGAATGTGAAAAAGGGAAATTCTTGAAGATCCATTGTGTGCAGAACATGAATGTGCATGCCATCATTGGATTACCTAGCCTCTCGAAGGTTATTTTGTTCATTTAATTGGGAATCTTGTAATACTTATAGGATCTTTAGTTTCCAAAAAACAGTTACAATAAATCTTGGCTTACTAAAATAAACCATGATTTACCTAATATTAATTAAAAATTCATTCACTATCTATTTATGTTTTGAATAACTACATAGGACATTACTTTTAATGAGGTAGAAATATTTGTTCTTGTATGTTGTTGTATTTTTAAGGTATCATGCATTATATATTTTGGTAGCGATTACACTAGAAAATTTAGGTTGGATCTCGGGTATTTATACATTTGGTATGCCTTAAAACTAAATATGGTATTATCCTACTACCAGGTATAGTGTTCCTTTAGGTTTCAGTTTTCATTGAAATGTTTTGCATCATATATCGCTCACTGCAGACAGTGTTATTTTGCTTCAGTGTATTTGGTAGCAAATTTGTTTCTCCAAATAGGTATCCAATGTTGAGAACAATAATCTTTTTCATAACAGCTACTTGAAAAAACCTAGTTGTTGAAAATTACACACGACGCGGGGATTTGGAAAAAAATAGATCCTAAATTTGTGTTCTCCTAGTTGATTTGTTTTTAAACTTTGTGTTTATTTCACATTTCTATGGAATCCATATGAAATTTATTTTTCACACTTTAGAAAATGCAATTACAAAAACATGGTTGGTGACCACTCAAATTAAAAGTGGACAACGATAATACTCCAAGTCAAGGGAAGCATTCGATTTGAAATTTCTAAAGCCAGGCCTATATTTGATGGAATGATGGCTTCTAAAATAAATCAAACTATATTTTATTTTGAGAGATCCTAGAATTCAAAAAAAAATCAAATTAATCAACCGTAAAAATTCAAAACCCATTTTCATCACCTTTCTATTAAGTATTTAAGTATTTAGAGAAATAAAAAATAAATAAATAAAAAACTTAAACAACACACACACACACACATATGCGTCACTTATGTAAATTTTGGTCATGAAATCTATGAATAAAAAATAAGGAACTACTTGGTTTGTTTTAGATTTTTATGCATGTACTCAACGGGCATGGAGAGTAGTGTTTGTGAATGTTAAAACAATAATTAAAGATGTAATGTTTATTAGATGTTGTTAGTGGCTGAAAAATTTAGATGCAACATTTAATAAGATTGGCGGGGAGTTGGAACAGTAGAACTAATTAGAGAGATATCTTGATAGAGATCCTTCTAAATATGACTTATGTATTTGGTATGTATTTCTATAAATTGAGAAAAATGCAANGATTGGCGGGTAGTTGGAACAGTAGAACTAATTAGAGAGATATCTTGATAGAGATCCTTCTAAATATGACTTATGTATTTGGTATGTATTTCTATAAATTGAGAAAAATGCAATGTAATGGAGCAAGCCTTCGGTTCGTAATTTTTGTCTCTATGTGTTTCATTCTCTAGTTTGTTCTATTATGATTTCTTCATGGTATCATAGCTTTGTAGTTGGGCACAACTCCTTCACGAGAGGCCCATGGTTATAAAGGTCACGTAAATGTTCTCTTTTCTATGTGCTCTAGAGGATATAGTACTGAAATTGCAATTTATTTTGCTGTGTTTTTTTTCTTTAATGTAGTTTTGTTTTATTTGTTGTTTCTAGTGTAGAATTGAGATCTATTGAGGAAGGCTAAGGGAAGAGTTTCCAGGTTGAGGGTCGTGAGGCTACTGTAGTGGTGCATGTGACTAGTTGTTTGCTGAAGAGAAACTTTGTCAGGAGCCAATAGAAGAAGTGAAGAGGTCCTTTCTCATAAGAAGGTTGTTAGGGTGATGCCCATTTGGAAGTGTAGTTGTTTCCTTGAAATATGGTGTTGGTAAAATAGGGGTGTCCAAGGAGTTGGGTGAGTGAACAAAGTTGAGGGGCCTTTTAGATGCAATGGTAGACTAAAGCCAATGATTCAAGATCAATAAAATATAAATAATCCCAAGCAATGCTGACCCTGCCAATCCTAGTCCCAAACCTACCAACATGATTTCTAATTAGGATAGTTAAGGAAAACGTGTCCGCATTATGCTTCTATAAAACACACATGCATTATAGTGTACAAAAGTGCACATGTTTTTTGTAAAATATGATTTATTCTTAAAATAGGTTGTTCCTATCATTTCCTCCACAATAACGCATGGAAAAATCTTCGGGCCGATCAAAACAAGTAAGGGTTAACGCGATTTGGGTGATAAAGGAAAACAAATTCCACCTTGGGGATCAATCTCTTCATTGTGAGGTATTTAAATACCAATCCTGTCATGCTAGTTTCCTATTTTCAATAATTTGTATGCCATAATATGAATTGAAACCAAACATATATTAATTTCTATGCCCTACAAAAAATTTACATGCCCAATGGAAACCAAAACCCCAATTTACTCATAAAAACCAAATCAATTTTTCTATTTGCATATAGATATTCACAAGCATCCTTGTGAATCCAAACCAAAATTAACAAATATGCAAAGTTTCTCAAGTATATTCCAAGGTTACATACAACTAATTTTCTTTTAAGTTTTTCCAAAATACATAAGAAAACATGCTAAATCCCTTGCCTCTACCCGAAATAACGAAGTTGGTCGTCCAATAACATTAATAAAAACCTTATAGTTTTGATTAAACTTCCTTCTTCAAGTGTTAAAATAAGGTATAGAAGCTTCCCATGTTTAACAAATATTTTCCCTTAATTGAAGGGTACATTTTGGTTAAGGTCAAGAAAATGGAGTTCAACAATAGGCTCTACCAACATCAACATACATATGGAGGTTGATGTGTTTGATTACATGTCAATCACATACTATCATACATCATAGAATCCAGTGGAAACCTTGCAACCCTAAAATCCACTATACAGAAATATGTGAAGTCTCACATGGGTATACAGAAAGAGTGCATACAACCAAAATAACATCAAGTGGAATCCATACATACCCTAAATTACATAAACAAAGATGCTAAATTTCCTATGGAGTCCAAAAAAATTCACGCTACAACAAATAATTATGTATCTATCAAAATCCTTGCCTATATTGGGACTTTATTCATCAATAGCACCTTCTTCTACCTCATATAGGTTCTAGCCCTTGCCTCTACCCACAATCTGGGAGTTGGTCCTCCAAGGGAATTGGTCAACACCTCAAAGTTTTTACGAAACTTCATAATCCAAGCCTGGAAATAAGTTAGAGAAAAGTCCCAATCAACATATGCACATAGGTCATTTAATGTATGCATGTGGAAAATAAAATTAATACAAATTTACGACACCAATTTAACATGAAAAAAATGTTAAATGTTTATTCTTTAGTGTAAAATTCAAGATCAATTTTAAAATTTAAATTATAAATAGTTTATGTTGTTATTTGTTGTACATTAGTTTTATACTTTTCATTGCTTAGAAATGTCATTATACCATCTGTGTATTTTTCTAATGATATGTTTTTTTGTATTTATGCTTGCAGTGGCTACTATGGACATCCATAATGCAAATATTTTGAGATTTATTGGTATTTTGAGAGATCTTGGTTTTGCTTGGAGGGGTGTATTTGAACTTCGATGGTCCTTGTTGGTATCATTACTGACCATGATGGATACTATCAGCAGATCCAACAATGCCTTGTATAGCATAGCATCGTACAGAGAGACAAAATGAAAAAAATTATGCGGATGGATTGAGCTACAATGAGATTAAGAAGCTCAAAATAACCAAATAGCATATATATTCACAATTTAGAGTTCCTCGAACAGATGACATTCTAGAGACAGCTAGAAGACCACATATTTCCATTGAGTGGTGCATATGTCAACCAATTAGAGACCATTGGATGGAAAAATTATACATTGTTTTTAATATTCCCCTGCAAAACAACAAGGAAGTACTGTTATATTTCCTCCAAAAACTTTATGCAGAGTTTGTGATGGGAAAACATGCCAACTATTTTGACATGTTGGGGTTACAGAGCGCTAGTAGGGGGATGCCTAAAAACAGTCCCAATGCTAGGAATAGAGATTTCGATCGACGGATACCTCCACCCTATTACCAATTACCGAGGCCAGACATCACTCTTGCACATGATATGATTCCCCATACAAGGGAGACATTTCTAATGCTAGCGGAGATGATTTCCCTCCACACCACATCTAATGACCAAGAAGATCCCTTTTTCTCTAGTTGGATACAACCATCAGCTTCTGGTGGTAGAGTACCATCTATTAGTGGTGATAGACTGACATTCCATGAGCCTAAGATTGAGACACATGTGTGAACTACGTGTGGTCAAGCGTGTTATGGTCATGGACCAACAAATGGTACTTCTATGATGACTAGTGGTCAGGTAAGGACATTATAAAAACTCTATTGTTATTAAATTTAATTTTATATATTGTACACATATTAAAATATTCTTGATATATGCAATTTTTAATCTTACAGGATCTTGATGCCTCTAAGGGAGATGGTAGTGTACCGGGTGTTGTCGTATCATAGGAGCAAATAACCAACACCGAGGTAATATTTCAACATGTGTAATTTTGTTAATACATATCATTTTTTCAATATATGTTAGTTCATTAATTTTTTAAATGGTCTAATATTGACAATTTTTGAAGTTGTTGGAACCGCATTTTGAACAGGAGGTGGGAGACATTGATCTTGGTGAATTCCCCCCAGGTGGCTTCTATGATTATCTCAAGAATGTAAGTACATGGTTAATGACTGAATCTTGTTCAAATTATTTATTTATTACTGTACACTCCTTTATAGATTGTTAATATTTATAATGTTTGAAATTGCAGTTGTTATCTGGCTCTGTAGAGGGGCAAGAAATTGCTAGAAATGATACCTCACATGGTGGAGATATGTCCTAGGAAGAGGTAAGCATATTAAAACATGTTAGTTTTTTAGTACATAATATTCCATCCATTTATGTCCATGCCTACCTATGGTAACACTTTATGACTGCAAAAATCAACGCAAATCCCTGCACCACCTCTTTATTTTGGCTCTCCACAAGTGCGTTGTCTACACAAGATGACCCTCTTCCGTAAAAAGAGTGAGTGTCCATGATGATGAACCTACTGATTCCACAGTAATGTACACATAGCCTCCAATGATAGTCGTTGGTTAGATTTCAAAATACTTCACACCTAGGTTTTCTTAATGTTATTTTTGCATGTTTATAGCATCAGTATGGAGAGTCATCTATTCCAAACCTTAACGGGTTTTTTCATGCTACATTCAATGTTGCATGTACAATGGGGATAACTCACACATAGGTATCTACTTGAATATTTGTACTTGTACAGTTTATTTTTATTGTTTATGGACATGCATTATGTCTAACTATTTTAGATTTTGGTGAATGTAGTCACACCTTGGTCCATTAGTGCATGTGATAGAGGTTGATGTTCAAGCTACGGCTCCGCTTGCTACTGAAGAAACCAATTGTCATGCCCTAGAACAATTTTTTTTGGCGAGATATTTATTATTTACATAATTGGTTAAAAATTTCTCATGCATGTACATGTTGATAATTCTTGCGATAATCGACATAGTTTATTTTATTCACAGAGAAGCATTGCAAAGAGGCTCTCACTAAGGTGGAGGACGCTAGAGGCATATATACCCCACATGGATTCAATGAGAGTTTGTTTTATGTAGAATTGAGTCATATTTTAAATTTTCAAACTTTGTTAGTGATGGAAAGTATTAGTTCAATTACCTAATCAAGAAATATGACCATTTATTTGCAGTCGCCATATGTGCACAGTGGCAGTGGACAGAGGAAACAGGCATCAGAGTTAGGAAAAAAAAGAGGAAGTTAGAGTTTTGATGTGTTAGTCTGGGAAAAATCTATACTTTTGTGTACAAGAGGAAGTTAGATTTTAGGGGTGTAGTCTAGGATAGATGTACTTTTGTTTTCATGTGCATCAATGATGCTTTTGATACATGTACATTGACAGGACATCGAAGGGCCTTCTATTCTTGTATTATAACTTTAATGACATAAAAAATATTTCATATTGGCTCTTGAGATATTCATAGTTTAGTCTTATGTGTGATCATACATGTGTGGCCAAGAATGTTTCTATGTGTAATGTTGTAACACCCCGGTTTTGACCCCGTTTGCATTAAAAATGTATATGATGTATATATTGTAATTAATCATGGTGTGGAGCCAAAGGGAAAATCCCCACCATCGTTTTAACGTTTTATGTTCCAGTGA
Organism: Pseudotsuga menziesii; assembly: GCA_001517045.1. Taxonomy (NCBI): domain Eukaryota; kingdom Viridiplantae; phylum Streptophyta; class Pinopsida; order Pinales; family Pinaceae; genus Pseudotsuga; species Pseudotsuga menziesii. The sequence continues at coordinate 1,527,250 of LPNX011148821.1, forward strand.
TTAAAATCTTTGCCGATGGTATATTTGTGCAAGCCGGCACATTATAATTTTGGCATCATGTAAATATGCATTTTAATTAATATACCCATAACTAGCTATGTCTATGCAACAAATAATGAGACGGGGAAGGATTTCCTAAGGATAAGGCGGGGGGGGGGGGGGGGGGGGGGAATTTAACCTTTGGGGCCAATGGGGAAAAGCCAAATGTCAAAGGGAGAACCCATGAAATAGTCAACTACCTTTCTTGTCTCATTCTCCCAATCATTTAATTCTTGCAAAAATGGTTGAGTTAGTTAATACATGGGGATGGGGAAGAGTATGGCAGTCAGAAATTCGAATTTAAGAAGTCATTAGATTTTGGAAAATGTTTTTTCTGACTTATGGGGCAAGTAAATGCTTGGGAAGGCATGCCCAAGACATTACTCACCCATTACTTCCATTTTCCTCACCCATTCTCCTTCACGTGGGGCTTCCTACATGTAGTTGAAGTGTCCTGTGTGTTCATCCTTCACGTTGGAGTCATTTTCCTCATATTTGCATGCCTAGAAATTCATTTTGGGTATTGTTTAGTAAGTGGGAGATAAATATTTACATTTTTCCTGCGTTTTCATGGATTCTCCAATGGTTGGGAACCATTCTTACCTTGATGAGTGTCCAAGAATCTAGATTCACATTTTTGGCATTTATAGCAGTCATTTTGGCTCCCGTATTTCCATAGTCGCCTTCAGAAATCAGAAATATGATTTGGGTCTTGGCAGAGGTCGATTTTGGCTCTATTGTGTCATTAAATGGTTTTTGAGATCATATTTCTCTCCTTCATTAGAGGAAATTTCACCTCAAAATGGGCCTCCTAAAAAAATTAATAAAATAATAGTTAAAATAATAAAATAATATTTATTAATTTTGGAGCAAGAAAAGAAAAAACTATTTTTTTTGTTTGTATTTTCGACATATCTCCCCATGTTTTTACTCAAATTTCGATTAGGAGGGCTCATTGGATGAGGAATTAAATTCTGCATCCAACGAGTACCCACTCGGCATACTTTGGATGGACCCTACTATCCCAAAAACACGAAATACTTGAAAAAATGTGATGATGTTGTCATCATCATATTTTTTCAGGTATTTCTTGTTTTTTGGGTAGCAAGGTCTGTTAAAAATATGCCAAGTGGGTACTCGTTGGATGCATAATTTAATTTCGCATCCAACGAGCTCTCCCGATCTAAATTTGAGTAAACAAACGGGAAGATATGTCGAAAATACAAACAAAAAAAGTAGTTTTTTTATGATACCTATCCCCAAATTTATATTAAAAAGGTGTTTAAGACCTATATGGTATTTCAAATTTAAAGCAATTTCATTGGCTAACACATGATGACATGGAATTTGAGTTAAAGTTAAAAGGCCCATTTTGATTTGAAATTTCCTCTAATGGGTGTTTTTCTCCACTCTTTTCCAAGCTAAAAATCGATTTTGGTTCCTGGGGCATGTTTTACCTACTTACCATTTCTGATTTTAGCTTCCATGACATTTTTGTCCATGCCTGGCACTATAATTATTGTGTATTGATTTCATTTTTTTCCACATTGGGGAAAAAAATCCCAGGAATATGAATTGTTGTTAGGGGGTCGTTTCCACCCACCTTAGCAATTCATTTTGTTGCCAAACTATTTTTCCTTAAACCAAAAATTGTGTAATTGTTGTGTATGCAATTGTGTTTTGGTATGAATCCAGTTAGGAGTGGAAGAGGTAAAATCCTTGATAAACCTAGTGCATGAGGAACCTCACTGTGAGATCTTGAGGGTTGATTATTCCTTATTGCACATCCTGAATAGCACTGGAAGGGAATGCATAGCCAAAGGGACTATAGAACAGAGAAGGGGATGATTCCTTGTGTTGGGTGTGTGCGTGTTGGGAAATCCAAGTCATATCTTGTGTAAGTGTCCATATCTCTAGGGTTGATATCACTATCTTAGAAAACAACCCTTTCCATCCCCTTAGCAGTCTAATAAACCCAAACATAGCTTTGGCTTGACTGATTTTTGACATATATTTGGATATGTGTGAGACTGCTTAGTTTCCTTATTCCTTGTGGGAATCATGCCCATATTGGGGGTTCTAGTGTTGCTGAGAGATTAAGGAGCACACTGTCCTATGGTTGGGTGGAAAGTTGCAATGACATAGATGGTTGTGGACGAGCTTCTTCATAAGATAAGTATTCTTGTCTATTCCATCTATGAAATTGTATTTGATGCAATGATGAACATGCTAATTGCTTCCTCTATATGATAAATAATTATGCATCTATTCATGTTTTAGTTCAAAGCATTTCAATTTTTTATCATGTGTATTTTCATGGGACTAGTTTCCCAGGTAGATAGTATTACGGTAGCGTCCTCTTCTCCAGTCGGGAAGTTTGGGATGTTACAAATGTTCCCAATTTTTGATAGAGTTTGTGATTGCATGGAGATATTAGTTGTAAATGTGAGAACAATGTACAATTATAACATTGCATAATGACAACAATGTACATTTAAATTGTTCTGGACCATGATCCAATTGCATATACAATAATAAATTGTATTCAAAACAATGCAACATACCTAACACACATAAGCACCCAACACACCTAAGCAACTAACCCAACTAAGTGGAATATAAAATCACCTTACCCACATAACAACCTAACAAACATTTAAAGGATGCACGAAGTTGACACATAAATGATGCACCTTTATGGCCCTCATAAATGAAATTGGTGTTTGGCATGAGAAATTTCATCTAATGAATATATGGGATGCATGTATATAATTTACAAAAAAACACACAGAGGTCATGCTTGAAATACACCACATAATAAACCATGTGTATGAATAGTTGTATACCCCAAAAACAATTACAATGACTTGAATACTTTGAAGGACCATTCCTAAGTTGTTACTTAGTTGCAATATTACTATTTTTTATCATTCTACGTGTTTCTAAAATGAAAGTGGCAAACTTGAGGCCACAATTTTTTTTTATTGACATGGACTTGAACACAGAGTTCTCATATCTAGGGATTGTATGGAAAAAGAGTATGAGCAACACTCCAGTGCTCTAGATCGACCCTTTGCATGACTAATACCTGTATGTGATGAATGTGACTAATAATGAATGTGATAAAACTCTAGTGTACTTTATTGGCCCTATTATTTCCATTTTGTTATTTTATAAATTTCTCTATTATATTTATTATATGCTCTAGTGTCAAAATTTACCTAGCAGTACGGTAAAACAGTTTGAGTATAAGATAAATACTAGGAACAAGATGTACTAATAAGGAATTCTTCTTATGTGTTCTTCTAATGTGTAACTCCTAGTCAAACATAGATATCTAAGCCACGATCATGATCATTATATGGCATGTTGAAGCTCACCTCCTATAGGATTTCAAGGACACCTGTTGAATCTCTACCTGGGACATAGAATTCCAACCATGCAACAAAAATAGGTTCCAGGGTTCAAGCAAGCATGTTTAGGAAGGTTCCATGTCCGAACGCTTGCTACAAGTTATTGATCAAGGAATTTTCAAATTTGAACCCTATGTGGAAACATTTCACATTCCCTTACTGAGAAAAATCTTAGTTTCCAAAATTGACCTAAAATAGGATCCCTTGTCCATGGATATAGAGAAAGGGGCCACTCCTAGAACTATCCTGATGTTTTGATTCCAACGGAGTTGACGATTTTTCGATCTAAGCCATGGTCATCATTCTATGGCACATTGAAGCTCACCTCCTACAGGATTTTAGGGAAATCCGTTGAATCCCTATCCAGGGCATAGAATTCAAACCATGTAAAAAACCTAGGTTCTAGGGGATATTTCAAGTTTGTTTAGGCATGTTCCATGTGGGGATTCTAGCCACAAGTTATTGGTAAAGGAATTTGCAAAGTTGACCCCTATGTGCACAAATTTCACATGCCCTTACTTAGCAAATCCCTAGTTTCCAAAATTTCCCTAAAAGAGGATCCCTTGTGCATGAAGCCATAGGAGAGGGATAGTGTCACGTCCCCATACCCCAAAATGTGGATTATTATATTTTTTTCTTAAATAACCTATTTTCTCTTCTGATAAACACTGAGTATGGACATTAACCTATTCTCTAACCTTCATCTCAAGATTAGAACTGCTATACCAGTCATTCTACCCTTCAATTATCTAGTATGCATCTAGAATGGCCATTTCTAAACTAACCTTTCCCTTTCCGCACCTCCGCTTCCGCACTGCCGACCTCAAATGTCAGAAATAAAAAAATTAACTTCCTTTCAACGAAGCGTTCCACCAACCTTTCACTTCCACACTTCCATTTTCCGCATTCTGGTCTTGGAAGTTGGAAATCAGAACTCCAACAGTTCGACGAAGCATTCTACTTCACTTCCATCCTTCCTCTTTCCGCCTTCTGGCTTCATAAGTCAACAATCAAAACTATAAATGTGTGAATAGAAATTTAAAGGCCTTTTGTCCTTTTGCCTTTGGCACTTCCACTTTCCACCTTCTGCATTTTGGAACTTGGAAATCGAAAAATCAATGTGCGAAGGAACTTTCAATGGCCTTTTCACCTTCCACACTTCCACTTTCCTCCTGCATTTCAGAATTAAATTCTGCATCCAACAAGTACCAACACTACATACTTTTGATGGAGCCTGCTACCCAAAAAACAAGAAATACCTCAATTCTCACATGGGGATATAGAAAGAGTGCATACAACTAAAATAACATCAAGTGGAATCCATACATACCCCAAATTACATATAAACAAAGATGATAAATTTCCTATGGAGTCCAAAAAAATTCACACTACAATAAATAATTACATATATATCAAAATCCTTGCCTATATTGGGATTTTATTCATCAATAGCACCTTCTTCCACCTCATCTAGGCTCTAGCCCTTGCCTCTAACCACAGTTTGGGAGTTGGTCCTCTAAGGGAATTAGTTAACACCTCATAGATTTGATGAAACTTGATAATCCAAGCCTTAAAATAAGTTAGAGAAACTTCCCAATAAACACATGCACATAGGACATTTAATGTATGCATGTGGAAATTGAAATTAATACAAATTTATGACACCAAATTAAGATGAAAAAAATGTTAAATGTTTACTCTTTAGTGTAAAATTCAAGATCAATTTTAAAATTTAAATTATAAATAGTTTATGTTGTTATTTGTCATACATTAGTTTTGTACATTTCATTGCTTACAAATGTCATTATACCATGTGTGTATTTTTCTAATGATATGTTTTTTTGTATTTATGCTTGCAGTGGCTACTATGGACATCCATAATGGAAAGATTTTGAGGGTTATTACTCATTTGAGAGATCTTGGTTTTGCTTGGAAGGGTGGATATGAACTCCGCTTCTCTTTGTCGGTATCATTACTAAGCATGATGGATACTATCAGTAGATCCAACGATGCTTTGTATAGCATAGCATCGTACAAAGAGACAAAACGAAAATATTATGCTGATGGATTGAGCTCAATGAGATTAAGAAGCTCAAAATAAACAAAGAGCATATATATTCACAATTTAGAGTTCCTCAGACAGATGAAATTCTAGAGACAACTAGAAGACCACATATTTCTATTGAGTGGTGCATATGTCAACCAATTAGAGACCATTGGATGGAAAGATTGTACATGGCTTTTAATATTCCCCTGCATAACAACAACGAAGTACTGTTGTAGTTCCTCCAAAAACTTTATGCAGAGTTTGTGATGGGAAAACATGTCAACTATTTTGACATGTTGGGGTTCTAGAGCGCTGGTAGGGGAATGCCCGAAAACCGTCCCAATGCTACGCATAGATATGTCGATCGACAGATACCTTCACCCTGTGACCAATTATCAAGGCTAGACATCATTCTTGCACATGATATCATTCCCCATACGAGGGATACATTTCTAATGCTAGCTAAGATGATTTACCTCCACACCACATCTAATGACCAACAAGGGCCTTTTTCCTCTAGTGGGGTACAACCATTAGCTTCTGGTGGTAGAGTACTGTTGTAATATCACAGATCACATAGGGTTACCAATAATACACATTAATACAGACATACATAATAGAGACAAGAGACAAGAACAAGTAAGAAGAATAACAGATTATATTACAGGGAAAGGGTCCATACAATATAGAGAACTGAACCGAGTTCTCATCTGGATCAATAGCCTAATATATATGAACTACAAACAGTTACAAATAACTACCTGTCAGTTTGGTGAACCGACACAACCTTATGTGTCCGACCTAACCTCTAATTAGTCGGCCGACCGACTTAGTCCGTTCATTCACTAAGTCTGCTCTTGTTCAAGTCGGCATACCGACTTGCTCCTCCAACATCTCCCCCACAAACAAAACGTTTCTTTGTCCCGAAGAAAAAAGGAGGTACAAAAATATTATTTACATGTCCTTAGGTGTTTATTAATGTGCTTGGTCATCATGGGTTGTGAATTCTGATTGTTGGTGTTTTCTGCACACAGACTTCGACAATTGCTTCAACTGTCACTGCCAGCTGATGTTGAAATGTTGTCCAACTTTGTAGTATTTTTTGGATTTCGATTGTTAATGTATTCAAACTTGATAATATCAACATATTTTCTTGAATGGAGAGTTCTACCATGTTCTCCATGTCGGGACCCATAAACTGTTCCTTTTGCTCTACTGTCTCAAAAAGTCATCTCATCTGCAGGCAGATGATGTCTAATTTTTCTAGATTTGGAATTGCTTGTTGCACCCATTGGTGTGCTTGTCACTCGTGCTTCTGCAACTTGGCAGTTTCGAGCACTATTTGATTTTCAATTATGCTCATGAGTTCTACCTTTGTGCCTTTTCTCTTTTCAAGCACTTGGATTTCTTGTCGGGTTTGTCATACTTGCTGATAGACTTGCCCATAATATACAGGCCAATCTCTCAGTACTTCTTCTATAATGACCGACTCCTCCATGTGATCTCGTAGTACTTTGTATGCTTCTGCAAAAGCTATGTGCTGCTGTGTCAGCAGTTGAACTATTTCTTCTTTCTGCTCCTCTTTGGTATCTTTCCTTTGTGCCTGTAGCGCTAACACCACGCTCTCAAATAGCTGATAAGCCTTTTCTAACGGCTTGTCGGTGTTGACCTTTGTCGAACCTGGTATCACAGATTGTACCAAGTTTTTGAATTTGTTAAGGAACTCGACTTGTTCTTTTTGGTTCTTATCGAGCTCCCTACATATATTCTGGCTCCTTGTTTTTGCTTCAATTTCCAAGGATTCCAAGAGTTTCCCTAATTCTCCATCCTTTAGTTTAGTTGGGTCGACTGCAGTGGTTGATCCAAGTTGACTGATGTGGGCCATTCTTGTCTGGCTTTGATGGTCCTTCTTCTTTTTGTCTTTATTTATTCCGTGCTTCTAGTGCTTTGATTGATTTGGCACCTGTGTACCTGTAACAGTCACAATTGGTTGCTGGATAGCAATAGTCGATGGTATTTCTGGTTGGGCTGGTTGGATAACTGCTGCGGCTAGTTGTGCATCTGGTTGGATGGATTCATAGGGTCTAGATGTAGTTGCGGTTGGTGCTAATGGTTGTGGTGGAGGTGGTACAGGTGCATCTGGTTGGATTAGAGACTCTGGGTGGTGAAGCGATGGTGATGGTGTTCGTGAATTGTCTGGTGTGATTGGATTAATGGAAATATGGCCGGGTGAGGGGTCGAGGGTTTGTGGAGGTGATTTTTCCTAGAGGTCAGAGAAAATTTCCTTTATTTATCGACTTATGTCATCCATGTCCTCTCCTTCCTCATCTCTGGTCGGTTCATTGGCTGGTGGGTTGGGTTCGGGGTCGGTCAGAATGATAGATGTGGTCCGACTTGCGACAACTTCAGCTTCTTTGTTAGGGTTTCTCTCAAATGTCGATGTCATAATTGCAAAATTCCTCGGCCTCTAGAGTATTTGGCCAGTTTGGGGAGTGGTCAGTCTGGATCCACCAGCTTCAAACAAAGGGGCTTTGGTGGTGAGCTTTTGAACCGACGTGAGTAACTCAGGAAATTTTTCAATGTATTCCTGGAGGTCTCTGTCACAGTCAAACTTTTCCTTCATGGTCTCTGACATAGCATTCTTTCATATATCGAGTGGGGTTATGGAAGGTTGTTATGGAATTATCTCTTATGTGATTTTGGTTGAAGATGGGGGTGGAGGTGTAGACATAAGATCCACAACATTTTCATCCGTTGAAGTGTTTGTGCTTTTCGCCCTCTTTGGCAGACCTTGTTGTGCCCCTGCTTCAAAAAATATTTGGAATTGTGTTTCTACCAGTACTTTGTTTTCTCTGGCATCTTCTATAGTGTCACATGCCATGGCTGCCAGTTCTTCCTCGTCTTCTAAGGACTCTGGAATGATAAGCTTGTGCTTACCTTTCCCTTGCTCTTGTTCTCATGTTTTCTTCCTTTTTCTTGAGGCTGCTATCTCCTTCAACAATTTGGTTATGTTTTCTTTGGTTACAGCATACTCTAGATCTTTAGTGACTATTTCTCCCCCTGTCTTTAGTCGAGACAAGGATTTCTTCAGCTATCTTGGTTACCAACTGTTCTGTTTGTGTCTCTTCCCTTTGTACTGGCGGAGGTTTGATTATGATTTGTAGTCAGCCGGTGCCTTCGACCGGTGTCTCCTCCAAAAAAAATGTTTTGATGTATAGGTTGAGCTCGTAATATTCCTCCTTCTCCTAGTCTGTCAATAGCTCCTCTATTGAGAAATTTATTTCTTTTGTCCTTGCTGGTATCGACAGTTTTGAACCTGCCTATCAGGCTAGCTCTCGAAAAATCTCTTCGATTGTCGGGTAATAGTCGAGAGATCTCTCATTTTCCTTAGCACCTTGCATGTACCATACCGCGGTATGTTTGAGTTATAACTAGATGTGGGTGTTTTTGGGCAGACTTCGTCAGATGTTCTAGGGAACCCTCCATCTGGTCATGCAGACTTTCAGCTGTTGGAACCAGTTTTCAAACAACACTTTTCTGTTTGCAAGTTCTTTCAGTGTTCCACTCTAGGTGAACGGTTTGAATCTCCTGATATGAAATTTTGTCAGTTCGTGAAATTGCTTATCCCCGATAGGGAACAAGGAGTACATTACTATCCATAACATTAGGGATGGAAACCTGATAATTCCTCCCGACTCTTGACATTTTCACAGATGCTTTTGAGCATGTCGACGACATACTCATCCCATCTGTATATCTTTCCTGTGTGGGAAATGTTATTCACTGCCTCCAACATATCTAGTTTGAGGTCGCTTCCTCGTCCTGTCGGTGTAAGTGCAGTGGCTATGATTTTGGACACTATTTGCGGTGTCTGAGTTTGTATTTGGCTAATAATCAGCCCTTTGGATTTTTTTCCTGATGTTGATCCTGTTATCTCTTATACCAGCCCTTCCTTGATCCCAACTGGGACTGGTTCGCCTTGGTTTGATAACCCAGTCAATTTGGAAATTACTTCCCCATAGATTTCAATTGGTTGGTCAAAGTAAAATCTATCGTTATGATACCGGCTTATGATAAATTTCACCGTTGTTTCCTTCATGCCTCCAAAAATGGCCATGATCGGTGCATTGATGTAGTTTACGATGGTACTGTGGTTGATTTTATCTGTAGCTTGTGTAGGCCTTTTGTCGACATAAGACCACTCTTTAATCTCGGCCCATAGTTTTGCCCATGAGCTCTCCTGAACCTTGGCATTCTTGATGAGTTTGAGTCTCCTCATTAATGGTGTTTTTGCGGTCTGTAGTTCGTTATCCTTGGCTACAGCTCTGGTTTGTTTAGGTTCCATCTTGTCGATCTGCTAGTCGATTTTGCTTCGGTATTCTTGGTTTTCAGTTGTCTGGTTGCTAATTTGCTCTCTCTATTCGGAATGCTGTAAATGATCCTTTGGCTGTTTAGTATTTATAGTTGATGCGTTTGATGTTTTTGTCGATGGGTGTATTAATAGAGGACGTGATGGTCCAGCATGAACACTTGAGTTTGCGTTAATGGTGATTTGATTTTGTCGACCATAGTCATGAAGGAGGGATGGGACTTCCTAGGTCGTTGGTCGATGTCGATTATGTGAGCAGTTGATGGTGTTATGTCGATGGGTGTGATGTCGATTGTCGCAGTGGTGATTTCCTATCATACTATTTTATGTTTTTCGATCTTTATTTTAGTTTTTGGATTTTTATATTTTTATAGCTTTTGTTTAACCGTTATGGTCGTTTTTTTTTTGTTTTTTTTTTCAAACTGGTTTAGTTTCTATACCGCTTTAGTCGAGCACCATTAACAAGTTTCTGAAATACTATGCCTTGTAATGTCCTTAGTCGGACTGATCCATTGGCATGTATCTCTTCGACAACATAGGGTCCCATCCATTTTGTATGTATCTTTTTGGGTTTTCCTTTTACCCGACTATTGAATAGTATGGAAAGGTCTCCTACCGACATGTTTTTGTTTTTGATGTTTCAGTCATGCCATGCCTTCTGTTGTTGTTTCTGGATTTCCTGATGTTGTAACGCGATTAGTCGGTGTTCTTCAAGCTTACTTAGTTGCAATAATCGGTCCTTTCTTCCTTGTTCGACATTGACATGCAAAATTTCTGTGATAATAGGTGTCTGTTGTCGAAAGTGTAGAGGAACTACTGCTTCCTGTCCATAAACTAGTCGAAACGGTGTTTGGTCAGTTGAACGCTTATATGTTGTTCTATATGCTCATAGTACTGTAGGTATCTTTTAATCCTATTCATCTTTGTTGATGTTACATATTTTTGTTAATCCTTTTGTTAATTTTTTGTTAAATGCTTCAATTGATCCATTTGACTGAGGGTGGTAAGTTGTACTCCATCGGTGGTCGATTTGGAACTAGTATGTTAGTGTTTTAATAGTTTTATTTATGAAGTGTGTTCCCTAGTCACTAATTAGGGTTAATGGACATCCAAATCTGGTAATGATATTCTCATAGATAAACTTAGCAGCTATCTTGCTAGAACATGTGTTGACTAGTTCTGCCTCTGCCCATTTGGTTAAATATTCGACTGCAGTTATTATGTACCTTGCACCTGTTCTTTTTGTTGGTATAGGAAATGGTCCTATGAAGTCGATGGCCCAAATTTTGAATGTCAAACTTGGGTTTACTGATATCAGGGGCATTTTTGTACTAGGTAGGGGTCGACCCAGCCGTTGACATCTGTCACATTGGCTTACAAAAATTTTGCAATCTTTGTGAAGTGTCGGCCACCACAACCCTCATTGTTGGATTTTCTTTGCAGTTGTATCTGCTTGGAAATGTCCTCCTGCAGGTCCGTAATGTGCTTCATACATAATATTATTTCTTTCATGTTCCAGTACACACCTTCTAAGGATGTCATCTAAGACTATTTTATATAGGAATCCATTTATGAGGCTATAAGGTGCAGCTTTCATGGCTAAGATCTGTTTCTTCTTTGTACTCATACCTTCTGGTGCTTGTCCATTTTCTAAAAACTGAGCTATTTCCTCTAACTCTTCTAGGACTACTTCTATTTGAAAAAAATGTGCATCCGGTAAGTCGTCTTCGACTCCCGTCGGTTCCTCCCCTGTGTTGATCTGGGATAAGTGGTAGGGACCGACATTTAGTTTACCTGGTCTGACAATGACTTTGAATTCAAATTCTTGGAATAGAAGTAGCCATCGAAAAATTCTTCCATGGTGTAGAGGCTTATTTACGAGTTATTTTATTGCTTGATGATCAGTGTAAAAGATAAATGGATTACCTAGTAGATAGTGTCGATATTTTTGTAGTGCAAATACCATTCCTAATGCTTCTCTTTCGGTTGTCGAATAGTTTCTTTTAGCTTTGTTTAGTTTCCTACTACTGTAAACTATCGGATATTCCATTCCAGCATCTCTTGGCTGAGTTAGGATTTCTCCTATTGCTAGGCCTGATGCATCGATGTGAACATGGAATTTGATCAACCAGTTTGGAAACCTTAGGATGGGTGCTTCGACTAGCTTTCTTTTTAGTTTTTCGAATGATATGTTGCACTCCTCTATCCAATTAAATTCCTGGTCATCTATTAGCAATTATTCCAATGGGTATGTTGTGTCTGACTAATGTCTTATGAATTTTCTATAGTATCCTGTATGACCAAGTAGTACCCTGACTTGTTTCGGATTCATCGGAGGTTTTAAGTCGAGGATTATTTTTATTTTTGTGAAGTCGACTTTAATACCTTATTTACAGACAATATGTCCTAATATTATTCCTATAGGAGTTAGAAATATGCACTTATTTATGTTTAGTGATAATTGGATCTATCGACATCGTTCTAGCATAAATCTTAGCCATTTACAATGGTCCTTTAGTGTAGAGTATATTATCCAATCGTCGAAATATACTGCCATTGTTTTGTAAATGTACTCCTGAAATGTTTTAACCACAATCCTTGAAAAGAATGCAGGTGCATTTTTAAGTCCAAAAGGCATAACCCTATAAGCAATTGAGCCAAATTCACATATGAATTTTGTCTTTTTCTTATCTTCTTTGGCTATTGGTACTTGATTATAACCTGAGAATCCATCTGTAAACGAATAGCATTCATGTCCTGCTACCTCATTTAAGATTTCATCTGCATAAGGAGTTGGAAATGGGTCTGTTAATGTAACTTTATTGAGTTCTCTAAAGTTAGCTTGGTCGAATCATGTTTCTTTGGTTGAACCACCATTAGAATTTCCCATTCCGATTGGTCAATAGGGTAGATGATTCTTGCTGTAAGCATGTTATCAATCTCTTTCTTGACTATCTCTTTGTATTTATGAGCTAGTTTATATGGTCATTTCTTGACAGGTCGAACTTCAAGTTTAATGTTGATCTTCATTTCACCCATTTCATGTATTAGACCTTTAAGATCCTTATAGTATCTAGCAAATACATCCTGAAATTCTTTCAGTAGGTTTGTGATCTCTGTTGTTTGTGCTTTAGACCAGTAGTCTCCAATTTTTGCTATTTTTGTTCGATCATCATTTGATATGTCGACTTCTCTAGTTTTGAATTTAGCATCGAGCCATTTCGATGCTTTAGATTCATTGACTGGTTGACTTCCTTCCTTAAACTATGAGAATGTCGCAGGGAATTCTTCTGCAGTCATTCAGTCGGTATCCTCCTTGTTGGTTGTTTCAATTTTGAGTACTGTGCGAATAAGTTTGGTCATTTTGACATGGTTTGATTTCCATCTAAAGCTTTTCCCTTTCAAATTTTCATTTTCCAAGTCTTGTTGACTGTGGTATTGTCCCGGTTTGTACATTGTTATAGTTTATTGTCGGTCAGTTGTCCCTTAGGTTTTTGTTTTCTGTCAATTGTACAAATGCTTTTATTTGTTTTGCAGTTTTGACCAAATTCTTATTTTGGGGTTCAAAGTTGAAATCTTTGATAAAATTTTCTTTAAGTTCATGCCATAGAAATGTTTCACCCCGAGCTTCTTCCATCTTGTACCATTTGTTTGGTAGGTCGGCGAGTGTTGATGGAAATAAGTGTGGCCATGTACGTTCATCTTTATATCCAAGTTTTCTCCATTCTTTTTCACATGTCTTTATATGGTTTTCTGGATCCTGTCCTTGGGTAAATATAGGTATTTGAGTCTGGTTGGTAAACTTATTTCCTCCAAACCTTTCTAAAAAATAAGTCGAAGCTGTTGTCCATGTCTGCAGTCTTGAATGATGGGTATCCCACCATCTAGCAGCTTGTCCTATAAAAGTTTCTACTAAACTTTGTACTCGACCATGTTCACCAATGTTCCTAGATACTTGCTCTACATGCATAACTAGTGATTCTCTGTCTTTATACCTTGGGATTTTTGTGGTATTTATATTTGTTGGTTGCATTAGAGGAAATTTCAACTCAAAATGGGCCTCCTAAAATGAACTAGTAAAATAATAGTTAAAATAATAAAATAATATTTATTAATTTTGGAGGAAGAAAAGAAAAAAACTACTTTTTTGTTTGTATTTTTGACATATCTCCCTGTGTTTTTACTCAAATTTTGATCGGGAGAGCTCATTGGATGAAGAATTAAATTTTGCATCCAACGAGTACCCACTCGGCATACTTTTGACGGACCCCGCTACCCCAAAAACAAGAAATACCTGAAAAAATGGAATGATGACATCATCATTCCATTTTTTCTGGTATTTCTTGTTTTTGGGGTAGCGGGGTCTATAAAAAGTATGCCGAGTGGGTACTCGTTGGATGCGGAATTTAATTCCGCATCCAACTAGCTCTCCAAATCGAAATTTGAGTAAAAACACAGGGAGATATTTCAAAAATACAAACAAAAAAAGTAGTTTTCTTTATGATACCTATCCCCAAATTTATATTAAAAAAGTGTTTAAGACCTATACGGTATTTCAAATTTAAATCAATTTCATTGGCTAACACATGATGACATGGAATTTGAATAAAAGTTAAAAGGCCCATTTTGAGTTGAAATTTCCTCTAATGCAAGGTAGGATATTCCCTAATTTTCTTCTCAAATATTTTTGGGATGCTAGACACCACCAAGCATTGTCTGACTGGTTTCTTCTATACTTTTTGAATAGTCCAGCATCCTCTTGCTTTTGTTTCATAGTTTTGAACCTCCCAATCATATAGTTCTGCATCTGAATTGTATCCTACTGAGTATTGGTTTCCTAATTAAAGTTCACCATATGTATTAGGTTCTGTGTAATATTCATTATTCTGTATCTGATATAGTTGTCAGATGTCAACTTCTTCATCAATTGGTTCTGTCCAAGGTTCTCCTTGGGATGGATGAATAGGTACTATGACTTTTTGTCCATTCCCCTTCAATTTTATTCTTTCTTTGTCCAAGGATATCGAGGATTTCATTTTCTCCCCCAAGGTCGACCTACTAACGCTACAAAGGAACTGGATCCTTCCTTAGGGTCAATAATTTCGAAGTCGTCTTTGGTCGATATTCCTTTTATCATTGTGTCCACATTTTTCCAGACTCCAATAGGTTCAATTAGGCCTTGGTCAGCTAGTTTTAGGTATATGCCTAATTCATATAATCAAGGTCTTCCTAACTGTTCCCATGTGTCTCGAGTCATAATATTTACATGTGATCCGAAATTGAGTACAACTTGTCGGACATGGTAACCTTCAATTTCCAGGTCGACAAGTGGGTCGGCATCACTTTTATCTTTTTGGTTTAAGCTACAGATATTCTTTGTTTGTTTTTCGGTTTTTTTGTTGTGTTTTATTTTATACAGTAAGTCAATGAATTGCGATATTGTTTTATCTTTTTGTACCAACTGTATTAGCTCTTTTACTGTGTCTTGTTGATTATCATCTTCTTCTTCCTGTCAGGAAAATTCTCTAAATATATTTGTTGCATATTTATATATTTGTTTTTCTTTAATTGGGTCAAGATAAACATTTTTTTCTTTTATCTTGCTTATTTGGGGGTTATCATTCCCAATTTTTGTCCCTTGTCGGGTTATGATATGTAAATTATTTGTATTAAAAATATCATACTTTTGCACACACGACAAGACAATAACATTCTTCTTTTTATTTATCTTTTCAAGCATAGTAGGGCAATCCTCTAATGAGTGATCCCTTACTCCACAACTAGTACAGAATTTTAGGTCAGTCCTGTCCTTGTATGGACAGTATGCATATCGGTGTCCTTCCTTGTAACATGTGAAACATTGGATGGGCTGACGTGGTCGGTTGTCTCAATTCCCAAAGAATCGACCTCGACTTCCATAGCTTCCACATCAGTTGTCAAACCGGTGTTCGTACCGACGACCTTCGTACCTTTGATTATTTTGGTCATTTTGTGCATTGTTTCGTTGCTCATTTTTCTGTGCAACTGCGTTAGTATGATATATTTCCTAATAATTTTTTCGATTCTTTAGATTCATGTGGAAGTCAGAGGTGTTATGATTTTTAGTTTCATAGATTGCGCACCATGATGCTTTGCCATTCTTCATGTTGAATGGGAAATATTTTGTGGTATGCTCTCCATGCTCCTGGCAGATGTCGCAAAAACATTTTGTTTGCACAACTTGAACATCTTGTCGGCTAATATCCTATCGACAGTTGTCCTTTGAATTTTCGGTCGTCGAGCATTTCATGCACCAAATATCCTGACTTTTAAGGTTTAGCTCTTTTAGAGATTTTTGCATGATCTCAAGCTGTTGCTCCAGTTTGTGATCCGTGGAGTATGTTGGAATGTCTTCATCCATTTCTACTTGTAGAGCTTTCGTGAGTGCATCTTCATAAGTTTTGAATGTCTCTAGACTGATGTGTCGATGAATATTCTGTGATAGACCTACAAGAAACCACTGGATTAATAGTTGCTCATGAATGACATAATCCAACTGGCTGAGAAGGTCTTTCCAGCATTTGTCGTAGTCGTAGACAATTTCTCCTAGATTTTGTGATGTTGTCTTTAATTTCTTTGCTGCCAGATGTTTTGCATCTGGAGTTTTAAATAATGATAGAAATTGTGCTTTGACTTCGGCTTTAGTTGCTCAGGGATTTCTCTCAGAAAAGGTCATATACCATGTTAATGCCCTTTTACTCAAGGCACCAATGAACTGCGCCATCTGTCTGTCTTCATCCGTAACTTGGTTCACCTCCCAAGTCGACTCACAGACGAACCAATGTCATCTGGGGTCCTCGTTTCCCTCATATAGAGGGATGTGCGTTGTCTTGTGACCCATGTTGGAGTCACTATCACTGTCTTCCTTAAGAGGTGGGGGTGGTGGGGTTGGTGGTGGGGATAGTGGGTTATTTTGTTTATTCTTCTGTGCAGAACTATTGTCGACAGAACTCTCATTTTCATCGGTTGTATTAGTTGTCGTTTCTTCTCCGACAAGCAGTCAGTTGGGGTTGATTTCTCATGTCGATGTCCAACTGCAATTATTTGTCTGCAGCCCCAAATTTTCTGTATCTTCCAAAGCTGTATTTGGTAGGGGGGTGCTCCTTCGTGTGTTGGGTAAAGTAAGTGGATACTTTGGTTAGAGGGTAACACTTGAATCATGACCCAATTTCCTTCTTCTGGTCAATGGATAATTAGATGATTATCATCGTTTCTCTCGTCATCTAGTCGGCTCCAAATACCAAAGTCACTAGCTCCTAGTCTGTGTTAAATTTTCTTATGCTTAGCTAAGACATCAGTATTTCATTTCATTTTCATAACAAAAGCATATAAACAAGATCACTGAAAGATAGACACGCACAACCATACAAAAGGAACACAAATATTTATCCTTGGAAAACCCTAAAGGGAAAAACCCAGCAAAATCTTCCTCAATATAGATGCCCCAAAAAGATAAAAGATAAAAGATAAAACCAACAAGGAGATCAAAGCATGATCCTCCTCCTTCTCCAGCTACTTCTCTTCTCCACTAATGCGCTACACAAGTGAGAGTGTGTGTCCCAAATGAGGAGAAATACACCTCTATGTATATTCATCCATTCACTTAAGTTAACTCATCTGTCATGTAGGCTCGAGTTAATCATGTAGGCTCTAGTTACACATGTAGGCTCAAGTAACCACACCGGGGTGCTAATGACCCACCTTTACAATTAGAGGGGACTGCCTCATGACTCTTATTAGTTATTCCGATTATGAGCATTAGGGTACAAAGTAATACAAGTGGTTCTCCCGGTAGGACCATCGGGGACCACAAAGAAATACATATAGAATATTCCTCGAAGTTACAATATTTCAACACTCCCCCTTAACGAGAAGGGTATTCTATAACAACATCAACAACAACAATAATAGGAGAGCAATAGAGGACATCATCAACATCATCAAGGTGATACATCTATAAATCATTGGAAGCTTTTCAACATCATGTAGCCTTCATATTCAATCTTTAGTCTTCAGCATCATCAGTGCTTTGACCGCTTCGATCAGCAGCATCTTGACTCTTCAATCAGCAGCAACATATTCAACACTTTGACCTTTCGATCAGCAACATCTTCAGCACTTTGACCTTTCAATCAGCAACATCATCTTCAACACTTTGACCTTTCGATTAGCAACATCATCTTCAACAATTTGACCTTTAGATCAACAACATCTTCTTCAACACTTTGGCCTTTCGATCAGCAACAACATCATCATCATACTCTGATCTTTCAATCAAACTCATCATTATCATCAGCCTCTGATCTTTCGATCAGAACCATCATCAACCGAACATCATCATACTCTAACATCAACTCATATCCTGATCTTTCGATCAGTATGTCATCATCATCATACTTTGATAATATGACATCATCATCATCAGGATCTCATCATCATCACATTCTGATCTTTCGATCAGAAACATCATCATCATCATCACATTCTGATCTTTCGATCAGAAAAAATCATCATCAGCAGCAACATCATAATCATAATCAACTTTTGATCTTCTGATCAGAAAACATCATCATCATCATATTCTGATCTTTTGATTAGAGAACATCATCATCAGCAACTTCTGATCTTTCGATCAGAGAAACATCATCATCATCATATTCTGATCTTTCGATCAGAGAACATCATCATCATCAGCAACTTCTGATCTTTTGATCAGAGAAACATCATCATCATCATATTCTGATCTTTCGATCAGAGAACATCATCATCAGCAACTTCTGACCTTTCGATCAGAGAACATAATCATCAGCAGCAACTTCTGATCTTTCGGTCAGAGAACATCATCATCAGCAGCAACATCTGATCTTTCAATCAGAAACATCATCATCATCATAAAAACATCAACATCATCAAAACATCAACATGATCCTTCATTTCAGAATTATGGGATTTAGGTCTTTACGGAGTTACCAATGATCCTTCCTTTTGGAATTACAAGATTTATGTCTTTACGGAGTTACTAACGATCCTTCCTTTCGAAATTATGGGATTTAGGTCTTTACGGAGTTACTAAGGATCCTTCCTTTCAGAATTACAGGATCAACACATTTGTGGAACTTAGACAATCCTTCCTATTGGAATTATGGGATCAACACATCTGTGGAACTCAGACAATCCTTCCTATTGGAATTACGATATCAATTCAATGATCCTTCCTTTCGGAATTACGGGATTTAGGTCTTTACAGAGTTACTAACGATCCTTCCTTTCAGAATTATGGGATCAAAACAGATGTGGAACTCAGACAATCCTTCCTATTAGAATTACGGGATCAACACATCTGTGGAACTCAGACAATCCTTCCTATTGAAATTACGGGATCAATTCAATGATCCTTCCTTTCAGAATGACGGGATTTAGGTATTTACGGAGTTACTAACGATCCTTCCTTTTGGAATTACGAGATCAACATAGATGTGGAACTTAGACAATCCTTCCTCTAGGAATTATGGGATCAACACACGTTCTCGAGTACCAAAGTCACTGGATCTGTTCTGAACTGAATTTCAAGGATGATACAATCCTACCACCTTCACAGGGACTGAGATCTTCGGATACATTTTGAACCGAGGTTCAGGGATGATGCAATCCCACCACTTTCACGGGGGCCAAGACCTCCGGATACATTTTGAACTGAGGTTCAGGGATGATGCAATCCACCACTTTCACGGGGGCCGAGACCTCCGGATACATTTTGAACCGAGGTTCAGGGATGATGCAATCCACCACTTTCACGGGGGATGAGACCTCCAGATACATTTTGAACCGAGGTTCAAGGATGATGCAATCTACCACTTTCACGGGGGCCGAGACCTCCGGATACATTTTGAACTGAATTTCAGGGATGATGCAATCCTACCACATTCACGGGGGCTGAGACCTCCGGATACATTTTGAACCGAGGTTCAGGGATTATGCAATCCTCCACTTTCACGGGGGCCGAGACCTCCAGATACATTTTGAACCGAAGGCCAGGGATGATGCAATCCCACCACATTCTCAAGGACCGAAGTCACTGGATCTATTCTGGACAGATGTCCCAGGATGATACAATCCCACTTCATTCTCGAGGACCGAGGTCACCGGATCACTTTAGGGAAAGTGCCCAGGGATGATACAATCCCACTTCATTCTCGAGGACCAAGGTCACCAGATCAATTTAAGGCAAGTGCCCAGGGATGATACAATCCCACTACAACATCACTACTCCCCCTTTCGAGGAAGGTCTTTCCGAACAACACCAAGCTTGTCTCGAAAGTGTTCGAACTTTACTCGAGACAGAGGCTTCGTCAATACATCATCATCCAAATCATCATCATCTACATCTTCAGTATGTGAATACTATATCTCCAGTATGTGAATACTAAAGGCATAATCATCTATATCTTCAGTATAGAAATACTGAAACATCATCATCTGCATCTTATCTCGTATGTAGAAATAATGGATTTCAATGTGTTACAACAGAAAACAGGGTTCTCTATCATCACAACTTTGGTTATCTCATAGAATCATTGTAGTATCCATCTTCAGGTCAAAGAGACCTGATATCAGCTTCCGAAGCCATATGAATTCACAACTTAGCAGAGCAATCTGCTATGTATTCTGCTTCAGCCGTGCTAATAGAAACACTGGACTGTTTCCTGCTAGACCATGAACTAATAGCAGACCCAAAAGCATCTACCTGATGTGCTTTTCCTATCTTCTGCATCTGTGTAGCCATACAACCTATACTCATGGCTACCATCATAGTATAATCCAAAGTCTATAGTCCCTTTCAGATATCACATGTTTTGCAGCTACTAGGTGAACCCGTCTTGGTTGAACAAGATATTGACTTAAGGTGTTCACAGCAAAACAAATGTTTGGTCTCGAATTTTTTAAGTACATCAATGACCCAATGATCTGTCTGTAATGAGTCATATCCACTAACTCTGATGAGACATCAACTAACAGCTTTAGGTTGGATTCCATGGGTGTGGCCATGACTTTGCATTCCAACATATTGAATCTCTTCAATATCTCTACCGCATACTTTCCCTGGTTGAGAAAGATTTCTTCTGAACTTTTCCATACCTTTTTCTCATTTCCTGTCAAGGATAAGTCATCCACATATAATAACAGGATGACAAGTTCATCTTCTATAACCTTGAGATAAAGGTTAGGATCAGCTTTACTTTTGGTAAATCCCATGCTCGACAAGAAACCATCTATTCTTTCATACCAAGCTCGAGGAGCTTGTTTAAGACCATATAATTCCTTCTTCAACTTGCATACGTGAGTATGTCCATCTTCAGCTTTAAATCCTTGTGTTTGTTCTATGTATACTTCTTCTTTGATTACAACATTTAGAAAAGTTGTTTTCACATCCATCTGGTGTAAGTCCCACTTCATCATGGATGCAAGTGCCATGGTAGCTCTAATTGAAGTATACCATGCTGCTGGGGAAAATGTCTCTTCATAATCAATTCCCTCTTTCTGAGAGAAACCTCTAGCCACAAATCTTGCTTTATACTTCTCAATACTTCCGTCAGCTGCATGATTTATTTTGCATATCCATTTGGAGGATACTATACTCTTTCCTTCTGGTTTGGGAACTGTATCCCAAACATCATTCTAGTATTCTTTCATCATAACATCTTCCATGAGTTCGCCTTGTCGGGTCATCAACATATCCTAGTCTTCTGCATTCAACCTTGAAGGTTGAAACCCTCTTTACTCTTGGTAAAGTCTCGATCCAGCAGGAAGTTGTCCATCATGTCGTACCATGTCGAACTTAGATATCTTCTGTAGTCACTCCCCCTAAAGTGGAGTATCATCTTCCCTCTTCATTCTGTACAGGTGGCTCTATGCTTGATATATACTTGTGAATAGAGTATGTCATGTCATAGTCTATTCTTTCTGAGGCAAATCATGAACCTTTGCTTTGTACACTTGTTCTTGTAGATCCATATGGAAGATACTACGTACTTCCCTTTATGTCTCGAAATCATATCGTATACATCATTCCCCATGATCAACTATTATTCTTTGATCATAGAATTCTTTTCTTCATCTTGAGTTATCTCTTATACCCATGGTGGTCTTCATCCTTCGAGGTGGATCTACCACTCTCTGAAGCTCTTTCTTTCGTCATGGTGTCTCTGACCCTGGGAGCTTCAGATTCATGTTTATTGAATTGTCATTACTTGTTCTTCGGAACAAGTCTCATCCTTTTTTTCTTGTAGGAGGTTGTTCAGGACCTTTCCTACAATTCAAATGCACCAATTGCATGGTTATAACTGTTTCATAAAACATATGCATAACGACAAATTCTTATGGATCATGCAACTGTTTAGCCAATACAACATTCATCCATATCTCACAGAAACTTTCTAGATGACATCATTGATATTGTGCATTAATCCAATATGTCATGTAAAGAGGTTTCATTCTATATAAGTAGCAATGGAGAGATGTATAGCACCATGAGATACTTACCGATCACATGCATATTAGTAGTATACAGTCATTAATGCAAACAATCTATCATGCATAACACATCAACTAAATATGCATAACAAAACAATATCATTAAATGACAATTGAATACTTATATTTTGTTTGTTTTGTGGGTAGACACCTTCTTGATCATTCTCCTTCATCATCTTCTCCATTCATGAAATCATCATTTCTTATCCAAATGATAATATGGATAAGAGGTTCTTTAAGAATTGAGTTCTTCATATTCATCGCTTGAGGGATCTTCTTTGAATGGTGAGAGCTTGATCTTCAATTGCTTCCATCTTTCTTCTTCTCTTCTTATGAGATGAGCTTCTTCTTCTTCCCAGAGTCTGTTGAAAGTAATTACTTCCTTCTGGCACACATTCCTTGAAATAATGAATTCTATGATCCTCGGAGACCATTAAAGGTGGCTATCACCACTTCTGCATTCTCCGCTTCTTCTACTACCACTTCAAGATGTTCTGCATTCTGGATCTTCGCATTATTCAACTGTTTTCTCAAAACCATCTTCTGATTTATGTTCTTATCTTCAAATAGCTTGATCAAGGAATCGAACATCTTTGGTGTCTTTAGGGAAGACACTTGTGGTACAGGTTGATCCGTGATTTAATCAACAATGATCTTCTTAGCCTTGATCAAGTTCTTCTTGTGTAAGGCTTTGAGCCTCATCTCATTCTGGAACTGGAACCTCTCTACTCATGAAGGTGTCCAGTTCATTTTCTTCAGAGAGATCAAATACTTCCATGCTTGGAAGTTGTAAACTTCACCAAGCTTATCATCAAGCTGATGTGATAGATCACTTTGAAATGAGAACCTCAAATGCAAATAGCAAAAGATTAGATCTTACCGATTTGAGGTGTCCGTCTTGCTTCCGGAGCTGGCTGATCTAGGGTTTGTAAGAGAAACCCTAATTTTAAAAACTTGGAATATTCCAGATCTGATTGGATAGAAATATATATCTCTTCAAATGGAGTTGTCCAATGTACTCATTTTCTGAAAACAGTGGAGGGAATCTCCCGGAACAAGAAGCCCTACTTTTCCAATTTCTTCTGCAGAAATGCCTGTCATTGTTTCTGTGATATCTCCGAAATTACTACTCCTCTGTGTCTGAAATTTCTCACTGAGGTAAATTCACATGTCCCTGATCCAAAACCACATGTTTAATTAGAATTTTCTTCACCAATTGGGATTTATGATCCTTTTCCCAAGGTGACCTGTTATAGGACTGTTCAGAATAGTGAAGTTGTATGGCATGCCACGTGTCACTGGTTCATCTTCAGGTTCTAAAATTTGGACCAAAGAAAATAAATTCCATGATATTTCTGGAACATCTTCAGGAATTCTATTTGGACCCTTGTATCGCACACTATAGTAGTTCTCCCCAGGTGTCCTGTTTAGGGATGAATTCTGGAAGAGGCTGGAACCCTAACTTGGAGGGATCATATCTCCCAAAATATAGCGAATATGAGGCTGAATTTTGGACAAAGTGTAAATCCAAATTTTATCTTCGGCCTTTGCAATTTTCAAATCCCGATACTTCGAAGACCAATCTTAGGATATAGCGAATGTACCAAAACTTAGCAGTTTTAGTATTTAGGGTTTTTCTAGCTCGGTGTCAAACTAGGGTTTGACTTTCCTGGAGTTTCACCCAACCAAATTTCTTGATCCAGGTCTCTAAAATTTGATTTTGATGAGGATAAAAATCCTATGCCAGGCTCATTCAAAAATTCCTCTTCTGTAGAAAGCCCTAATTTTTTGCACCAAAACTGAAAATGCTCGGAATCGAATTCCGCTTCGACAGAAGGATGCGCCCTTCAATGGAGAGTTAGTCTAGCCTTCTTTTACTGATCGATTATAGATAGAGACCCAAAAATTAAGAAGCCCTATCTTCTGTAGCTGCACAATGTCTTCTTTTAGGGTGGCTCTGATACCATTTTAACTTTTCATATGCTTAGCTAAGACATCAGTATTTCATTTCATTTTCATAACAAAAACATATAAATAGGATCACTGAAAGATAGACAAGCACAACCATACAAAAGGAACACAAATATTTATCCTGGGAAAACCCTAAAGGGAAAAACCAAGCAAAAGCTTCCTCAATATATATGCCCCAAAAAGATAAAAGATAAAAGATAAAACCAGCAAGGAGATCAAAGCCTGATCCTCCTCTTTCTCCAGCTACTTCTCTTCTCCACTAATGCGCTGCACAAGTGAGAGTGTGTGTCCCAAATGAGGAGCAATACACTTCTATTTATATTCATCCATTCACTTAAGTTAACTCATCTATCATGTAGGCTCAAGTAACCACACTGGGGTGCTAATGACCCACCTTTACAATTAGAGGGGACTGCCTCATGACTCTTATTAGTTCTTCCGATTAGGAGCATCGGGGTACAAATTAATACAAGTGGTTCTCCCGATAGGACCATCGGGGACCACAAAGAAATACATATAGAATATTCTTCGAAGTTACAATATTTCAACAGTATGAGGTCCTCTTCGACAATGGTTTGTATCCTGGTACTCGGATCCGTCGGAGATAGAGGTCTTACCTTCTGGGGGACTTCTAATTGGAGAGCTTCTCACTTTTCTATCCACAAATCTTCTTCCATAGGGGACACTTCTTCTTCCATGCCTTCCTCATGTCGGTCATGACCCGACTCTGGAGGATTTCTCTCTTGGTCTATCACCCTAGTGCTCATTCCTCTTCACAGCGCTATGGCTCTTTCTCTTCTCTCTTCCTTTCTTTGCAGCCTCTTCTCCCTCTCTATTTTCTGAAAGTCCATCATACCTTTATGTGACACTGTCCTTTTGATTTCCCTTTTAGGTCGACTTTTCATTGCTAGTGAATGGTTTCTCTTTAGTTGACTAGAATCCTCTCCACTTTACCCCGACATACGACCAGCTACCCCCCCATTTCCTACCCGACACTTTAGAAATATCAGATAGTTCTGTTCACTTGGTTAGGAAGTATTCCCACTCCCTTTCAGCAATGAATTTATCCCACTTCTTTTGTTTCTATGCCTAGTTAGTATTTTGTGGCAGTTCACGTAGTAATGGACGAGGTTCAACGATATGTCCCACTCCTTTCTCAATCAGGAATTTGAACAGCAAGGTCGGTAAGGAACACAAAAATTGGTCAGTGAGGTCTATGTAGAATTTCTTCTTGATGGTTTCCACCAAAGTTCTTTCCTCTACGGCTTGCTCCTTGCAGAATTCGTCGGCGATCTTTTCGAACCACTCCGACAGGTTTGTTCTTCCCCCTTGAATCACTTTTTCTAGAAGTTGTTGGTCTTTAATCGATTCCATCTTTTTCATCCAGGAGTTTCTTCAAAAGATGGGGCACTGATTCTACAAACTTCTCATGAGTCTCGGTAAAGAAATTTTCTTTTGCTTGAGCAGTTGTTAATCTGTTTCTTTGTGCGTAATTTTGCAAGTAGTTTTCTATTTTATGCTCCCACCAGTCCTTAATCTCTTGTTCTGATATCATCTGCTTGTATACATCTCAGAGATGTACCACTGGAAACGGAACCAATGTTGTAATCTCACGGATCACATAGGGTTACCAATAATACACATTAATACAGACATACATAACAGAGACAAGAGACAAGAACAAGTAAGCAGAATAATAGATTATACTATAGTGAAAGGGTCCATACAATACAGAGAACTGAACCGAGTTCTCATCTGGATCAATAGCCTAATATATATGAATTACAAACAATTACAAATAACCATTAGAGGAAATTTCAACTCAAAATGGGCCTCCTAAAATGAACTAATAAAATAATAGTTAAAATAATAAAATAATATTTATTAATTTTGGAGGAAGAAAAGAAAAAAACTACTTTTTTGTTTGTATTTTTAACATATCTCCCTGTGTTTTTACTCAAATTTCGATCGGGAGATCCCGTTGGATGTGGAATTAAATTCTGCATCCAACGATTACCCACTCGGCATACTTTTGACATACCTTGGTACCCAAAAAACAAGAAATACCTGAAAAAATGGAATGATGATGTCATGATTCAATTTTTTCAGGTATTTCTTGTTTTTGGGGTACCGGGGTCCGTCAAAAGCATTCCAAGTGGGTACTCGTTGGATGTGGAATTTAATTCTGCATCCAACGAGCTCTCCCGATCGAAATTTGAGTAAAAACATAGGGAGATATGTCAAAAATACAAACAAAAAAAGTAGTTTTTTTTATGATACCTATCCCCAAATTTATATTAAAAAAGTGTTTAAGACCTATACGGTATTTCAAATTTAAAGCAATTTCATTGGCTAACACATGATGACATGGAATTTGAATAAAAGTTAAAAGGCCATTTTGAGTTGAAATTTCCTCTAATGTACCTGTCATTTCGGTGAACCGACACGACCTTATGTGGCCGACCTAACCTCTAATTAGTCGGCTGATTAACTAAGTCTGCTCTCATTCAAGTTGGCATACCGACTTGCTCCTCCAACAAGTACCATCTATTAGTGGTGATATACCAACATCCCATGAGCCCAAGATTGACACACGCATGTAAACTACGTGTGTTCAAGCGTGTTATGGTCATGGACCAACAGATGGTACCTCTATGATGACTGGTGGTCAGGTAAGGACATTATAAAAACTCTATTGTTATTCAATTTAATTTTTCCATATTGTACACATGTTAAAAGATTCTTAATATATTCAATTTTTAATCTTGCAATAGCTTGATGCCTTTAAGGGAGGTGTTAGTGTACCGGGTGTTGTCGTATCATAGGAGGAAACAACCAACACCGAGGTAATATTTCAACATGTGTAATTTTGTTAATACATATAATTTTTTCAATACATGTTAGTTCATTAATTTTTTAAATGGTCTAATATTCACAATTTTTGAAGTTGCTAGAACCGCATTTTGAATAGGACGCGGGATACATTGATCTCAGTGAATTCCCCCCAGGTGGCTTCTATGATTACCTCAGGAATGTAAGTACATGGTTAATTACTGAATCTTGTTCAAATTATTTATTTATTACTCTACACGCCTTTATAGATTGATAATATTTATAATTTTTGAATTTGCAGGTGCTATCTAGTTCTGTAGAGGGGCAAGAAATTTCTAGGAATGATACTTCCCATGGTGGAGATATGTCCCAGGAAGAGGCAAGCATATTAAAACATATTATTTTTTTAGTACATAATATTCCATCCATTTATGTCCATCTCTAACTATGGTAACACTTTATGACTGCAAACATCAACGCAAATCCCTGCACCACCTCTTTGGTTTTCCTCTCTAGTTAGTCCAAACATAGATAAGCGTGTTGTCTACACAAGACGACCCTCTTGCATAAAAAGAGTGAGTGTCCATGGTGATGAACCTACTGATTCCATGGTAATGTACACATAGCCTCCAATGACAGTTGTTGGTTAGCTTTCAAATTACTTCACACCTAGGTTTTCTTAATGTTATTTTTGCATGTTTATAGCATCATGATGGGGAGTCATCTATTCTAGACCTTGGTGGGGTTTTTGATGCTACAATCAATGTTTCATGTACAATGGGGATAACTCACACATAGGTATCTACTTGAATATTTGTACTTGTACAATTCATTTGTATTGTTTATGGACATGCTTTATGTCTAACTATTTTAGAATTTGGTGAACGTAGCCACACCTTGGTCCATTAGTGCACGCAACAGAGGTTGATGTTCAAGCTACGACTCCTCTTGCTACTGAAGAAACCAATTGGCATGCCCTAGAACAAATTTTTTCGGTGACATATTTATTATTTACATAATTGGTTAGAAATTTCTCATGCATGTACATGTTGATAATTGTTGCGATAATCGACATAGTTTATTTTATTCAAAGAGAAGCATTGCAAAGAGGCTCTCAGTAAGGAGGAGGACACCAGAGGCATATATACCTCGGATGGATTCAATGAGAGTTTGTTTTTATGTAGAATTGAGTTATATTTTAAATTTTCAAAATTTGTTAATGATGGAAAGTATTAGTTCAATTACCAATCCGCGAGATGTAGAACAGTTGGTGGCAGGGTATGGTTAAGACGCCCCCTAAGCTAGAATGTCACTGGTTCTAATCCCGTCGGATACCTAAAATCAAACCATGTTAAGGGTTGGTGCGGTCCAGGCCGGGTACGATCCCCGGGATATTTTGACGGCTTAGATGCCCCTGGTTCGTGGTCACTCCACCAATGGCAACCCTACTAGTCAGGGGGGTTCCACCACTTTTCCAACCAAAAAAAAAGTATTAGTTCAATTACCTAATCAAGAAATACGACCATTTATATGCAGTCGCCATATATGCACAGTGGTGGTGGACAGAGGCAACAAGCATCAGAGTCAGGAAAAAATAGGAGGAAGTTAGAGTTTTGATGTGTTAGTCTGGGACAAATCTATACTTTTGTGTACAAGAGGAAGTTAGATTTTAGGGGTGCTGTCTAGGATAGATGTACTTTTGTTTGCATGTGCATCAATGCTTTTTTTGATACATGTACATTGATAGACCATCTAAGGGCCTTCTATTTTTGTATTATAACTTTCATGACATAAAAAATATTTCATATTGGCTCTTGAGATATTCATGGTTCAGTCTTATGTGTGATCATACATGTGTGGCCAAGAATTTTTCTATCTGTAACGTTCCCAATTTTTGATAGAGTTTATGATTGCATGGAGATATCAGTTGTAAATGTGAGAACAATGTACAATTACAACATTGCATAATGACAACAATGTACATTTAAATTGTTCTTCACCACTATCGAATTGCATATATAATGTTAAATTGTATTCAAAACAATAAAACATACCTAACACACATAAGCACCCAACACACCTAAGCAATTGACCCAACTAAGTGGAATATAAAATCACCTTACCAACATAATAACCTAACAAACATTTAAAGGATGCATGAAGTTGACACACATAAATGATGCACCTATGTGGCCCTTATAAATGAAATTGGTGTTTGGCATGAGGAATTTTATCTAATGAATTATGGGATGCATGTATATCATCTACAAAAAAGAAACACATAAATCATGCATGAAATACACCACATAATAAACCATGTGTATGAATAGTTGTATACCCCAAAAACAATTACAATGACTTGAATACTTTGAAGGACCATTCCTAAGTTGTTAATTAGATGCAATTTTACTATTTCTCATTGTTCTATGTGTTTCTAAAATTAAAGTGACAAACTTGAGGCCACATGTTTGTTTTTTATTGACTTGGACTTGAACACATAGTTCTCATATCTAGGGATTGTATCGAAAAAGAGTATGAGCAACACCCCGGTGCTCTAGCTCGACCCTTTCCATGACTGATACCTTTATGTGATGAATTTGACTAATAATGAATGTGATAAAACTCTAGTGTACTTTATTGGCCCTATTATTTCCATTCTGTTATTTAATAAATTTCTCTATTATATTGATTATATGCTCTAGTGTCAAAATTTACGCAGTAGTATGGTAAAACAGTTCGATTATAAGAAAAATACTAGGAACAAGATGTACTAATAAGGAATCCTTCTTCTTTGTGATTCTAATGTGTAAATCCTAGTCAAACATAGATATCTGAGCCATGGTCATCATTCTAGGATATGTTGAAGCTCACCTCCTATAGGCTTTCAAGGACACATGTTGATTCCCTACCTGGGACATAGAATTCCAACCATGCAACAAAAATAGGTTTCAGGGTTCACGTAAGCATGTTTAGGAAGGTTCCATGTCGGAACACTAGCTACAAGTTATTGGTCAAGGAATTTTCAAATTTGAACCCTATGTGGAAACATTCCACATTCCTTTGTTGAGAAAAACCTTAGTTTCCAAAATTGACCTAAAATAGGATCCCTTGTCCATGGAGATAGAGAAAAGGGCCACCCTTAGCACTATCCTGATGTTTTGATTCCAACGAAGTTGACGGTTTGTCGATCTGAGCCACGGCCATCATTCTATGGCACATTGAAGCTCACCTCCTACAGGCTTTTAGGGAAATCTGTTGAATCCCTATCCAGGGTGTAGAATTCCAATCGTGTAAGAAACCTAGATTCTAGGGGCTATTTCAAGTTTTTTTAGGCAAGTTCCATGTGGGGATTCTAGCCACAAGTTATCAGTCAAGGAATTTGCAAAGTTGACCCCTATGTGCACAAATTTCACATTCCCTTACTTAGCAAATCCCTAGTTTCATAAATTGACCTAAAAGAGTATCCCTCGTGCATGAAGCCATAGGAGAGGGATGGTGTCATGTCTCGATACCCCAAAATGTGGATTATTATTATTTTTTATTAAATAACCTATTTTCTCTTCTGATAAACACCGGGTATGGACATTAACCTATTCTCTAACCTTCATCTCAGGCTTAGAACCGCTATACCAGTCGTTCTGCCCTTCAATTATCCATTCTGCATCTAGAATGGCCATTTCCAAACTAAAATTTCCCTTTCTGTACCCCCACTTCTGCACTACCGAACTTGAAATTCAGAAATAAAAAATTCAACATCCTTTCAACAAAGCGTTCCTCCAACCTTCCACTTCCGCACTTCCACTTTTTGCCTTCCAGTCTCAGACGTCGGAAATCAGAACTCCAACAGTTCGACGAAGCGTTTCTCTTCGCTTCTGCACCACCTTTTTCTACCTTCTAGATTCATAAGTAAAAAATTAGAACTATAAATGTGTGAATAAACATTTAACGTCCTTTCTGCCTTCTTCCTTTCGCACTTTCGCTTTCCACCTTCCACACTTCAGAGCTTGGAAATCAAAAACTCAATGTGCAAAGGAACTTTCAATGGCCTTTTCGCCTTCCACACTTCCATTTTCCTCCTTTTGCACTTCGGAATTAAATTATACATCCAACAAGTATCCACATTGCATACTTTTGATGGAGCCCACTACCCAAAAAACAAGAAATACCTAAGAAAATGTGATGATGATGTCATCATCATGTTTTTTCAGAGATTTCTTATTTTTGGGGTAGAGGGGTCTGTCAAAATTATGCAGAGTGGGTACTCATTGGATGCAGAATTTAATTCTGCATCGAGGGAGCTCTCTTGCTCGAAATTTGAGTAAAAACATAGGGAGATATGTCGAAAATACAAAAAAAAGGTAGTTTATTTTATGATACCTATCCCCGGATTTA
>LPNX011148870.1:2357-54049 GCA_001517045.1 Pseudotsuga menziesii
TACAGATGGTAGTAATCATAGTGCTGATCTAGAATTTTGTAGTGCATTTCAAGAACAGTAAGGCAATTAGGGTGGCTTGTCAAAATATAGGCTTCCAAATCAAACCATGCAAAAAATGAGGGTATTTATACTATAAGTATAAACAAACACGGAATGAGTGGTTGTATCTAAAACCTTCTTAGTCGGGTATTTTTCGACAAGAAGTTCACAATCCTAAATACCATTACCACTAATGCTCTGAAATAAACTATTAATCAAGACTGAAGGACTTGATTTTTCATCCACTTGGGGCCCGATCTGGTCTTTAATGCGACCAAGATTTCAGAGGATACAAATTATACTCATTCTCCCAAGAGTTATTTCCGTCATGGATTCAAGGGTTACTTGTTGATTAGATAAGGGTCGATTCTCACCACCTACATGTAAAATAGAGGCTGAATATATCTCCTTGTATTTACACCTAGACCAGTGACCAATTAAATAAGTGATTTGAAAGCATTTTACTCCCGAGCTATCAAATTGTTGAGTGTAACCCTGAGAATGGGAGTATTCATTATCATGAGCAATATGATCACTTTCATTTTGACGGGGCTTACATAGATTTTTCAATTTGGGTTTTTTCATTAACTATGACTGAATCACCCTAGGGAAAAGACACAGACACTTGTTTTTCTCAGTAATTCATCGGTAAAGTCTGAATTTTCAAGTTCGAGAGCAGAGGTAGGGTTAATGTCATGAGGAACATCATGAACTTCCTTTTGGGAAGTGTAATTCTATTCAGGAAGGGTTTCTTCAAAAACATTTCTCATAATAAATTCATGCCAGTTATCCCTAACAGGTTCAAATTATATTCTATAAAGATGTGAATCAACCCGAAATGCCATAATCTGCGAAAAGGGAAATCTGAGGCCTTTTGGACTTAAACTTCATTCAAACCTAGGCAAAAAGGGGATATTACCCACATATAGTTTAGTGCCCTCGGGAAGAAGAGGATAGTCCTGGTCTTCAACTGTCTCTTGCTCTGCTTTGCTCTCTGTACCAATTGCTACATCTGATTCTTCCTCCTGAACTGCTTGAATCCCCCCCAATTTCTCTTCCGATTCTTTTCCTTCTGAAACTCCTGATGCAGGGGGGGATCCTCGACTTCTTCTTCTGCTTGCACCAAAGGAATATCCTGTGCCTCCTCTACCACTTCTGCCGCCACTGGTGAATCCTGTGCCAATGATCTAATTCTTAGGACCCGCCTCCACGCTGCTAGCTCTGTCGATTCCTCCTCTGCCTTAGTTTCCATTTCCTTTGCTGGTGGTTCCAAACGGGGTTAACCACTTTGCTACTCTCTCTATGGCCTGTGTTCCAGGGTAATTACCTGAGCTGTCTCCGCTACTTTCAATTCATAAAAACCAGGGCTAACACATAAATTCCCTCCCTATTTGGGTACTAAAATGAATATATAATAAATAAAAAGAAGGCTATTTTTGGGTAGTTGCCGTCGCTTAAGCGACGACTAAAATGGATGTGTAATAAAAAATAACAATTTTGGAAAGTTGTTGTCGCTTACTCCGTCGCTTAGGAGACACTTTCCAACGCGCCGTCGCTTAACCGACGCTTGTGGCCACTTTTTCAACAAAAAAAATTATCTTTGTGATTTTTGGTAGGTTTAAAAAAGAAATCCACGCGCCGTCGGACTTTTCCGTCGGATTTTGGATCGAAATGTAGTAGTGAGTTAAAGGCCGACATTGCGATTTTATCACAAAGTGTCAGGAATATCAACTAGTCAAAGCTAAGCATCAACACCCTTCATGATTGTTGCAGCCGTTACCCATTCCAGAATGGAAGTGCAAGGTCATTAGTATGGATTTTATAATTGATCTACCAAAAAGTAAGAAACAAAATGTTTCTATCTTTGTAGTAGTCGACAAATTGTCAAAAGCAGCACACTTCATTCTAGTGAAGTCGACCTAGAAGGAAGAACACATTGTCGATATCTTCTTGAAGGAGATATTTAGATTGCACGGGATACCCAAGGAAATCATTTCGGATTGAGATACAAAGTTTACCGAAAAATTTTGGATATCTTTATTCTCTAGATTGGAGACGCAGTTGAACTTTAGCACTGCCCCGCAGGCAGGAAAGGAGACAGAAAAAGTAAACCAGATTGTTGAGGACATGCTTAGGATGCATGTCATGAAAAATCCCACTAAGTGGGAAGACTACCTGCATCTTGTAGATTTTGCATATAAAAACGTTTATAAGGATTCCACCAAGATGAGTCCCTTTGAGGTACTCTATGGACGGAAGTGTAGAACACCAGTTACTTGGGATAGTTCGGTGGATCGGCTCATGTTAGGGTTTGATTTATTAATGGACTTGGAACAGATGGTTACCAAGGTCCAGGTGAACCTTAAAGAAGCACAAGACCACCCAAAAATTTACACGGATCAGAAAAGGAAAGATAAAGATTATCAAATAGGTGACCATGTCTACTTGAAAGTAAAAGAAAAATGAAGCTTGTTGAGCTTGGGAAGGTGGGGTAAGTTAGCACCTAGGTTTTGTGGACCTTTTGAAATATTGGCCAAGAGAGGACCAGTGGCATATGAACTAGCATTAACCTCACACATAAGATTCCACAATGTCTTCCATGCATCATTATTAAATATATATGTTTATGATACTAAACATGTAGTTGATTGGTCCTTATTACAGGTGGAAGCTGAAGGGGATTTTTCCCATAAACCCATTCATTTATTGGAAAAAAGAGAGGTGCAGCTCAGGAAGCAGACCATAGTCTAGTTGAAAGTGAAATGGAAGCACTTTGAAGCCGATGAGGCTACTTGGGAGAATGAAGCCACCATGAGAAAGGCTTACCCCGCCTTGTTTCATGGTGCCATTTCGAGTCCCTATAACACCAGGGATGGTGTTGTTCTAAGCGCGGAGGGATGTAACATCCCGAATTTTGGACCTAACACTTATAGGCATGAGCCTATTGATTATGATGTTATCTTGAAGTTTATTTTGATATATTGGGATGAAGACCCCACTGCATATGAACATGATGATTTAATTTATATATTGGGTGTAAGACAATTGTTGATGATATATATATATATATATATATATATATGCTTGTTTGTGTTGGGTGTGGACCTTGAAGCACATGATTGATGAGATGTTTTGTGATGAACGTGGAGCTCTAGAGCACGTGAGCGATTGATGTTTGTGTTGAGTGAGAAGCTCTAGAGCACATGAGTATTATATTTTTGTTGAGCATGAAGCTATGGAACACAAGAAAATATAATTTGGAAGTATTGGGCATAAGCCCTAAAGCCTTCGATGTTGATGTTGAGCATAAGCTATGGAACATCAGATCCTTGGTCATTGTATCCCTAGGTGTATCATACAAGTACATCCTAACATTAGTGTTGAAAGAAGAACTCTGGAATAACACTAAGTTTGTAACTCCATATTTTTAGCGTTGAGTATGGGCTCTAGTAAGCACTAGGAGTTATTGAAAATAATTAATGATTCCCGAGTGAAAACGACTCGAGAAAAAATATTGATCTCATCAGACTTATTTATAAGTGATTAAATGAAATTTTTAATTTCTGTATTCTCATCAAGTACTGAAGAACTACCATGTTATACGAGGGAATCCAACATGAAAGGATGTTTAGAGTTTCCTAGCCTAGTATACCTAACCATCTACCTGATGACCTTAATCAAGAAAGTGTCATAAGTCCTTTACATTTAAACTCAAGCCTGAATTCCATAAAAAACCCCACTGTCAAACCCCAAACAAAACACATCCATTGGAACAAGAACTCAAGAAAACCCCAACCAATGACGAGATAGATCTCAGTCTCAACCCTGAAATCCAAGAGAGGACAAGCGTAAGCCTATTAATGGGATTACCGTGAAGGAATGGCCTTTCCATGACTTGTTTGCAAAGCTATGAACCATGCCTCTCCTTGGCGTCCCTGTAACCTGCAACCACAGCAAGACAATGAGAACGAGAAGTATCCAATTCATGGAGTAAGCTACCAACAAACAATGAATGCTGTAAAAACCACAATGATAGCCATACTTTTCATCCAAATGAAAGTTGCATTCACCATACTGTGTAGGAGCCAAGGGTAAGCAGATATGCGAAATGACCAAGCCCATCGTGAGCCAAGCCCTAATTCTTGGCTGCCACACACTCCAATGCAGATTAATGGCACCAGCCTATTGGCCATTATCAAAACCCAAACCCACTTCCCTATATTTCTCTTGTGTCGTATTATCGAATGCCTCCATGGTATGCATGGTCTTAACCCCCTTCTGCATAGTTTAAAACGATGATATATTCGCCACCCAAGGTTTAATACAAGGTCTAGGATATCATATGATAGGTATAAACTATGATATATGCATTAGAGGAATTTTGAGGTCTAAAATGGGCCTCTTAAGGAAAATAATAAAATAAGAGTTAAAAGAATAAAATGATAGTTAAAATAATAAAATAATATTTATTAATTTTGGAGGACAAAAGAAAAAAACTACTTTTTGTGTTCGTATTTTCGACATATCTCTCTGTGTTTTTACTCAAATTTTGATCAGTAGAGCTCGTTGGATGCGGAATTTGATTCCACATCCAACGATTACCCACACTGCATACTTTTGATGGACCCCTCTACCCCAAAAACAAGAAATACCTAAAAAAATGTGATGATGATGTCATCATCATGTTTTTCAGGTATTTCTTGTTTTTGGGTAGCGAGGTCCATCAAAAGTATGTGGTGTGGTTACTCGTTGGATGCGGAATCAAATTACACATCCAACGAGCTCTCTCGATTGAAATTTGAGTAAAAGTAAAGAGAGATATGTCGAAAATACGAACAAAAAAGTAGTTTTTTTATGACAAATATGTCAATTCAACCATTATGGTTGACTTATTTTATTGGAATTCTATTGGTTCTTGAATTCCAACTCACAAGAAATTATTGTTGGCTCGTTTTCTTATAAGGCCCATTTTAGACCCCAAGTTGCCTCTAATATGATTCTCCACCCCAATTGGATACAAGGTCAACATTAACATGTATATCGCTTACCTTAGGTTTTAAACCTTAGGACCTTATGCATCAAACTCTTTAGGATTTAAATCCTAATACCATGGCATATGCAATATGCCATGGTATATGGTATATACATAGACCAAGTTTTGTTTCAACCAATGATAGAAGAACCTGTAAAAGAATAAACCAAAAGTTTAAGTTAATTACGTATTGTAAAATAAACATGTAAATATAAATAGACTAGGGTATGAATATTTGATAATAATTACCCCAAGAAAAATAAATGCCATTAAAAATACCTAGTTGTGTCATGCACTGATAGGTGTGGTATTGACCTTGTCAATACTACAAGTCTGTAAAGAACATTAATAAAAAACCAGTACATGTCACTGGCAGCAAGTATGAACACTAGTGACCAAACGTTCAGCTTTATGTAACAAGTTTATCAACACTAGGTGCACCTACACATAAACAGATTAAGAGTGCCTTAGTTCAATAGAACTAAGTAAGCCCGCTAGACAAGTAGAGACTTATACCTCTCATACAATTACATGGGAGAATTAGTCCCACCACTCCACCCACTTCGGTTCTAGAAACAAAGTTAAGTTAGAATCAGGTATACAACGTAAGAACATGTAAAATAATAATGAATTACATAATCAAAGAATCTAACATACAAAGCAAAGCGTAACCATAAGAATCACATAGTAATCAACAATACGACATCATAAGCACAAATAGTAAACAAGAGTAATAATCATAACTGAAGTAAGGAAGTAGGACGTAAGAATAGCTTACGACAATTCAGCAAGACGATAGAGTATGAAAAATTCCACAAGTTTAAATAATGTCTGGAATAGGTTGTGTTTAAATAGCCTAATAAAAAAATATTTTCAATTTTTAGGGACATTACAAGTGGTATCAGAGCCTAGTTTCAACACTAAGAAACCAATGGGCATACCAAACATTTGTTGCAAAGAAAATAATTTCAGATGATGAACACCGAATAAGACGACAGCCTGCAAGGAAATATCAAAACCCCCACCCAGGAAACAGAACTGGTGGTGGAACTAAATTCTGATATTTTGAAGACCATACACAGTCTTCAAGCAGAATTGCACAGTTTCAGAGAATATAGTCTGAATGAGAGAAAGGAACAACAAGCCATAAATGAAGCATTACCGATAAATATGACGGGAGGAAGCCCATAGGGGAAACCCAACCATTCCACAAACAAGTCCAAAAGGGAACCTTACCATAAATGGGCCAGCAACCCAAGAGAAGAAGAAAATGAGGAATGCACCCCTGAAGCTCCAGAAGGAGATCATCACAGCCGTTCTAGTGATGACTCTCTTTCTCCATGCAGGAAGAGACAAAGAAATTATGATAACCTATAGGGGGATTTCATAAAAATAAGATCCCCAACCTATGAAGGTGAAGTAAACACGAGAGAGAAAGATGAAGAATGGTTGTTGGGTATGATCAAATCTTTTCGAGTCCATAACTACTCAAGCGAGATGAATACTCGACTTGCCATCTATAACTTAAATGGAAAGGAAACAAGATGGTGGAGATATTTGAAACACACTAAGAAAGATGATCTAAGGGAGATACGTCAGAGTAACTTCCACAAAATATTTCAAGAAAAATATATGTCGAAAATATTCTTCGACAGAAAAGTAAAAGAGTTTCTCGAACTACGTATCGGATCCATGACTATGGATTCTTTTATTAACAAATTTCTAGATCTGTTACATTATGTACCATACATAAAGGACAAGAAGGTAAATACCTAGCATTTTTTAGGATGTCTTTCTCCCAACTTTCGGGAAAGGATTGAGTTTGACATGCCTAAAACCTCGGACACTACATTACACAAAGCTAGGCTCTATTATGAGCATGGAAAGATAAGGCAAGAGAACATGAAGAGAAACAAAAAAAAGTCTAAGAACTTTTCTGATAATGGAAAACTAGGGTTTAACCCACCCCCGTACAGGAAACAAAACAACAGTTTTCTAGTGAACAAGAACTTCAACAAATTAGGTATGAAACCATACATACCAGCTCCAAATTTCAACAAGCCAGTAGTCGTTGGGGGAGCCAATGGTACCCCAATATAGATCAAATGTTGAAAGTGCAACGGGCCTCATTATGCCTAAGATTGTAAGAATAAGACCAATGGGGTATTGCACAACTTACAAGAGGAATCAGCCATAGAGGACATAGCTGGAACCCCACGGATTTATGCAGCTTTGCATGGCTGACAGGAAGACCATCAGGATACCATGGTTGAGGTATAAGGTAAGATCTTGAACACTTCTATTTCAATACTTATTGAACCCAGTGCTTTCCAAAGCTATGTTTCGCCTAAAATTGTTGATGATTGCAAACTAGGAAAAGTAAAACATGATAAACCTTGGTTGGTTTATCTAGCCATCGGTACGAAATGAAAAGTTTCAAAAATAGTTAAATATTTTAAAATAAACCTGAATGGTTTTCTTACGAAGGTAAACCTGAACATCCTACCCTTAGGATCATATGATATACTTATCGGCATGGACTAGTTGGAACAATACCATGTCATGATTGATGCTTACACAAGTAAATCTTGTGTGCATATAGCCAAGGGAACCAAGTAAAGGTTCAAGGCATTCCAAAGAAAGTTTCTGTAAGTAAAATATTTTCCTTACAAGAAAAGAAATGCATTAGGAAAGGCTACAAGTTGTTTGCAGTAAACATTCGAGACATAGAGTCTGAGAGAGATTTTCCTATTCTTGTAGAATTCAAGGATGTGTTTCCCAAGGAAATACCAAGATTACCTCCGAAACAAGACTTAGAATTTTCCATAGAACTGACACTAGGATCAGTTCTGTCTTCCAAATCCCTTTACCAGATGAGTGCACCTGAGTTGGTGGAACTCAAACTGCAATTACAAGAATTGATAGAAAAAGTGTATATCCAACTAAGTGTGTTCCCTTGGGGAGAAATGATATTGTTCATCAATAAAAAGGATGGTATGGTGCGGATGTGCATCAATTACCTTTATTTGAATAAAATGACTATCAAGAACTGATAACCCACTCCCTAGGATCGATGACTTTTTCGATCAAGTAGGAGGAGCAAAAATCTTTTCAAATATTGACCTACGATCTGGATACCATCAGGTATGGATTCATGATGAGGATATTCACAAAACCATCTTTCATACAAGGTACGGGCACTATGAATTTGTAGGGATTTCGTTCGGGTTGACCAATGCAGCTGAAACTTCATGTGCATGATGAACAGTCACATTGAGTAAGTATTTGGATAAGTTTGTTTTGGTCTTTATAGACGAAATCCTAGTTTATTATAAGAATAAAGAGGAACACAAAGAACACCTTCGCATAGTACTACAAGTATTACAATAACACCATATTTACGCTAAGTTTAGTAAATGTGATTTTTACAAACCACAAATACAGCACTTAGGTCACATTATCTCCGAGACAGGGATAGTTGTGGACCCAGAAAAGATTAGAACCACAGAAGACTGGCCTACCCCTACTAGTGTCATCGACATTAGGTCCTTTTTGAGATTAGTCAGATATTATCGAAAGTTCATTGAGAACTTCTCGAGAATCGCTTTCCCCATGACCGTTATGCAAAATAAAGCAAATAATTTATTATGGAGGACCAAGTGCGAGGAAAGTTTTCAAAATATTAAGCAACTTTTGATGACCACACCGATACTACCAATTGCAGATCCCGATGGGGATTTTGTTGTTTGCACAGATGCAAGCAAGGAAGGACTCAAAGGATTCCTCTTACAGAACGATCACACAATCTGTTATGAATTGTGAAAGTTAAAATATCATGAGGAGAACTACCCTACACATGATCTCGAGTTAGCATCCATCATCCACGCTTTGAAGATGTAGAGGCACTACCTCATGGGAAGGAAGTTCCTTCTGAAGATAGACAATATGAGTTTGAAGCATTTATTCGATCAACTAGATCTGAATGCGAGGAAAGACAAATGGTTGGATTTCCTTAGCGAATACCATTTCGAGCTAAATCATATTAAGGGAAAAGAGAATAAGGTTTCTCATGCTTTGAAAAGATGAATTCATATGATATATGAGGTGACTTTAAGTCAAACTGATGCAGATTTGCATGAGAGGATTAGAACGGCCAATGGACTTGACCCTTTCTATGTAAAAATCCTCAATAAAGTCCAAGAGGACATGTTGTTTGAACAACAAAAAGACTACAAGGTAGATGAATTGGGACTGCTATGGTCCAAGGAGAGATTGTATGTTCCAGACGGAGGGGACATTCATTCCAGCATCCTCACGGAATTTCATCAGGCACCCTACTTGAGGCACCTAGGATATCAAAAGATGATATCCGTCGTCAAGAGACATTTTTTCTAGCCTAAGTTAAAGGCCGACATTGGGATGTTTATCGCAAAGTGTCAGGAATGTCAACTAGTCAGAGCTGAGAATCAGAACCCTTCAGGATTGCTGCAGCCATTACCCATTCCAGAATGGAAGTGGGAGGTCATTAGTATGGATTTTATCACCGGTATACTAAAAAGTAAGAAACAAAATGATTCTATATTTGTATTAGTTGACAAATTGTCAAAAGCAGCACACTTCATTCCAGTGAAGTCGACCTACAAGGAAGCGCACATTGTTGATATCTTCTTGAAGGAGATATTTAGATTGCACGGGACACCCAAGGCAATAATCTTGAATTGAGATACAAAGTTTACCGAAAAATTTTGGATATATTTATTCTCCGAATTGGAGATGTAGTTGAACTTTAGCACTGCTTATCACCCGCAAACAGATGGATAGACAGAAAGAGTAAACCAGATTGTTGAGGACATGCTTAGGATGTATGTCATGAACTACCCCACTAAGTGGGAAGACTACCTACTTCTTGCAGATTTTGCGTATAACAACGATTATCAGGATTCTTCCAATGAGTCCCTTTGAGGTACTCTATGGATGGAAGTGTAGAACATCGGTTACTTGGGATAGTCCGACGGATCGAATCATGTTAGGGTATGATTTGTTAGATTTTTATCATTCAAGCTAGAATTATCTTAGGATCTTTAGCTGAGAGAATAACATGCACAACAATAAACACAAGAGACAAGAGACACAAAGAATTTTCCTCAGGG
Organism: Pseudotsuga menziesii; assembly: GCA_001517045.1. Classification (NCBI taxonomy): domain Eukaryota; kingdom Viridiplantae; phylum Streptophyta; class Pinopsida; order Pinales; family Pinaceae; genus Pseudotsuga; species Pseudotsuga menziesii. The sequence continues at coordinate 12,579 of LPNX011148870.1, forward strand.
AAACCATAAAGGAGAAAACCCCACAACTTCCTCAGAGATAGAATGAGCACCAATAGTAGTAGTAAAAACTGAAAATAGAAAAGATGATCTCCATAGCTTGTTCTCTCTCTCACACTTGAGACTGTCTCACTCATGTGCCCCAATGAGTGAGCGTGTGTGTGATAAATAGAGAGAATCACTCTCTATTTATATCCTTCCATTCACTTAATGTCCACTTTAACATGTCGGACCCACTTAAAAATTACTTACTAGAGCCGACATCTCTAGGAGAGTCTAATAACCCTAGTGCCCCACAACTGTGGGGACTTTGCCCTCCGATCAACAAGGAGGGTTAACCTCAATGACTTTACATGATTTTTTTACATTATTGAATCTCCCGATCGAACATCGGGGCATGACATGAATCAATTAAATTATACATACTTCCTGGAATAAACATCGGGGTACAATACATAAGATATACAAGTGAATACATTTAGAAGTTACAAATACATGAACACTCCCTCTTAACTAGGAAGGTATTCTCTCGACACAATTTATCAGCACAAGTCTTCTTCTCTATTTCATCTGGATCATCATCAAGTCATCTTCGTCTTCAAGTCATCTTCATATTCAAGTCATCTTCATTGTTAAGTCATCTTCATCAAGTCTAGATCATCACTTGATCTGGACCGTCATTGCTGGATCATCATCAATTTTGGACCATCACTTGATCTGGATCGTCACTACTGGATCATCACTGCTGGATCATCATCAAGTCTAGATCATCACTGCTGGATCATCACTTTATCTAGATCATCATCAAAGCTAGATAATCACTTAATCTTCATCATTATTACTGCTTCTGCTATCTCAATCAAATGGTGATATCTCTTCATTCTTCTTGTCATAATAAGTTCTATGGAGCCAGCCCTTTTTCATGTTGTTTGTAGGCTTAGCCTTCATGTAGGTCTTCAATGCTTATATCTGACCCTAAGTTAGAATGGCTTGCCCAGCTCTTACATCTGACCTCATCTTGTTAGAAAGGCACGCCCAGCACTTGCATCTGACGTCATCTTGTCAGAAAGGCCCAGTACTCACATCTGACCATGTGTAAACACATCGTTCCAGAATGGCTCTGCACTTATATCCGACCATGTTTGAAAACACCACATTAGAAGGGATATACATTTGCATCCTACCATGTTTGAAAACACCACATTGGAAGTGCTCTACACTTACATCCAACCATGTTTGAAAACACCGCATTGGAAGGGCTTTGCACTTACATTCGACCATGTGTGAACACACTACATCGAAAGGGCTCTCAGTCCCAAACTGAGGATTCCTGGTAACTGACCAGGTGCCTCCATTCTCCCAGAGAATGGCATCAGCCCTTATATCTGATCAAGTGGGAACACATTCCTCAATCACATTAGAATTACCATGCACTCATATATGATCATGTAAGACTACATCCCATAGTCATATCAGAATGTCCCTCAATCCCAGACTGAGTATTCTTGGTAATTGACCAAGTGCCTCCATTCCAAGAATGGCATTCAGCACTTATATCTGATCATGTAGGAACCAATCCTACAGTCACATCAGAATGGCTCAACACTCACATTTGACATGGAAGGAACCAAATCCTCTCACCATGATAGAATGGCTCTGCCCTTACATCTGACCATGGAAGGAACCTAATCCTCTCACCATGTCAGAATGGCTCTAGGTCTAATCATTTCCCTTTGGAGGGAACCTCAATATGGTGAACACCAAGCTTCTCCCTAAAGTACTCGAACTTCACTTTGGCCATTTCTTGCATAGAATCACATCACGGTTGATTATGTCCAAGGATAGCCTGCGAGCTTTGCCAGGACTGATTACATCCGAGGACAACCTACAGGACCGTTTACGTCTGAGCAACCTACTAGTTTTTCCAGGATTTATGCTCAGACAACCTGTCTTGTCAGCTATGCTAGAAATCCCTCTTTCGAGAGATCTCGATCTAGATCAGTGCTCCTCTCTGCATCATACAAAAATGCAATTCAAATCAACCAAATCAAATAGTAGTTTTCAAAAGAAACATACAACCTCCCAAATTGCAAGTGGCAACATCTTTTGCCTCAACTATACTCAACGCCATGTAGGAATCCATCCTGCCAAACCAAGAGATCACACTTGATCCCATACTCAACTGTACCCCTCACTACATGCTTTGCAAACATCAGGTGAACATGTCTCAATGTGTTCACGGCAAAGCAAATATCTAGTCTCATATTTGTCAAGTAAATCATCTGACGATACATTGTGGCATCAACTGACTCTGATGAAGCAACATTCAATAGCTTTAGGTTTGATGCCATAGATGTGGTCATGGCCTTGCATTCCATCATCCTGAATCTCTTTGGGATATCTGCTGCATACTTCCCTTGTCCACAGCTCCATGCCTAGAACATAGTGCATCATCCCCAAGTCCTTTATCTCTAACTCGGCAACAAGTCCTCTTCTTGAAAATTTAATGAGTTCATCTTTTCTGTCAAGAACAAGTCATCAACATATAACAGGAGCATCATTGGTCTTCCACCTTCAAACTTGAAGAAAAGGTTGGAATCCTCTTTACTCTTAGTAAATCCTAGAGTCATTAGTAATCTGTCCATCCAGTCATATCATGCTGAACCTCAAGATCTTCTGCAGTCACTCCCTTTGAAGCGAAGCATCATTCTCCCTATGTCTTTCGTACTCTATGCACTAAAACATTTTGTACCCAAGTGACAAGTAGCTTTCTCTGCTGCTAATATTCTATGTATCCATCTAGGATCACTGGATACCAAGATCCTCTATCTTGAACCGCCGTCACTTGTTCTTCGGAACAAGTCTCATCCTTCTTTTCTTGTAAGCGATTGTACATGATCTTTCCTACAAGTCAAATGCACCAGTTGTATGATTAGAAACATTTCATAAGGCATATTCATAATGGAAAATTCTTATGGATAAATATGTGATCATGCAACTATTTTAGCCAATACAACATTCATCCATATATCACAAAAAATTTCTAGATGCCTTCCATCTCTACCAGGACAACATTGAGATTGTGCACTAATCCAATATGTCAGCAAAGAGGTTTCATTCTAGATAAGTAGCAATGGAGATTTGTATAGCACCATGGGCTACTTACCCATCACATGCATATTAGTAGTATACTGTCATTAATGTAGACATTCTATCATGCATAATACATGAACTGGATATAAACAAATGCATAACAATATCAATATCATGAAATGACAATTGAATACTTATCTTTATTTGTTCAATGGGTAGACTCCTTCTTGATCCTTCCGCTTCATCATCTTCTTGATTCATAATAGCATCATTTCTTATCCAAATGAAAATATGGATAAGATTTTCTTCAAGATTTGAGTCCTTCGTATTCCTCATCGTTTGAGGGATCTTATTTTGATGGTGAGAGCTTGATCTTCAATTGCTCCCATCTTCTCTTCTCTTATTATGAGTCGAGTTTATCCTTCTTCCCAGAGTCTATTGAAAGTAATCACTTCCTTCTAGCACCCATTCCTTGAATGAATGAATCCCATGATCCTGGGATGCCATTCAAGGTGGCTATCACCACTTCTGCATTCTCCAGTTCTTCTTCTACTACTACAAGTTGTTCTTTGATTTGAGAGACCCTCGTAAAGTATGATTGTATGGTCTCTGCATTCTAGATTTTCACACTCTTCAACTGTTTTCTCAAAGTCATATTATGATTTATGTTCTTCCCTTTAAATAGCTTGGTTAAGGAATCAAACATCTCTTTTAGTTTCTTTAGGGAAGAAACTTGTGGTATAAGTTTGTCCGTGATTGAATCAGCAATGATCTTTTTGGCCTTGACCAAGTTCTTCTTGTGTAAGGATTTAAGCCTCATCTCCCTCTGGAACTAGAACCTCTTTACTCATGTAGGTGTCCAATTCATTTTCTTCAAAGACATCATATACTTCCATTCCTGGAATTTGTCAACTTCACCAAGCTTATCATCAAGCTGATGTGATATATCCTTTTGAAATGAGAACCTCAAATGAAAGTAGCAAAAGATTACATCTTACTGATTTGAGGTGTCCGTCTTCGTTCCAGAGCTGGCTGATCTAGGGTTTGTCAAAGAAACCCTAATTTTCAAAACTTGGAATCTTTCATATCTGATTGGATAGAAAGATATATCTCTTCAAGGTGAGATGTCCAATCTACTCCTTTTTTGAAAACAGTGGAGGGAAGCTCCCGGAACAGGAAGCCTTAGTTTTCCAATTTCTTTTGCAGAAATGCATGATACTATTTCTGCGGTATCTCTGACATTAATACACATATGTGTCTAAACCTTTGCACTAAGGTAGAATCACATGCCCCTATTCCAAAACCACAGGTTTCATCAGAATTGGTTTCACCAATTGGTACTTACGATCATTTTCCCAAGGTGACCTATTTCAGGACTGTTCAGCATAGCGAAGTTGTATGGACTGACACGTGTCACTATTTCATCTTCTTGGTCTGAAACTCAGACCACAGAAATTAAAGTCCATTTATTTTTTTTAACATCTTCATAAATTTAATTTGGACCTTCGTAGCCTGAGATATAGCAATTCTCCCCATGTGTCCTGTTTAGGGATGAATCCTAGAAGAGGCTGGAATCCTAACTTGGAGGGATCATATCTCCTAGAATATAGTGAATATAAGGGTGAAATTTGGACACAGTGTAAATATAGATTTTATCTTCAACTTGTGAAATTTTTAGCTCCCGAGACTTCCTAAATCCTGAGATATAGCAAACGTACCAAAAATTATAAGTTTTAGTATTTAGGGTTTTTTCGGCTCAGGGTCAAACTGGGGTTTGACTTTCCCGGAGTTTCACCCAACCAAAAATCTCGACCTAGGTCTCTAAAATTCGATTTTTATGAGGAGAGAAATCCTATTCTGGACTCACTCAAAAATTCCTCTTATGTAAGAAGCCCTAATTTCCTGCACCAAAAACTGAAAATATCCAGAACTGAATTATGCTTCGACAGAAAGATGTGCCCTTCAATGGAGAGTCATCCTAGCATACTTGTGCTGATGGATTGTGGAGAGATACCCAAAAAGTAAGAATCCATAGCTTCTACAGCTGCATGATGTCTTCTTTTCAAGTTAGCTCTGATACCATGTTAGATTTTTATCATTCAAGCTAGCATTATCTTAGGTTTTTTACCTGAGAGAATAACATGCACAGCAATAAACACAAGAGACAAGAGACACAAAGAATTTTCCTCGGGGAAACCATAAAGGAGAAAACCCCACAACTTCCTCAGAGATAGAATGAGCACCAATAGCAGCAGTAAACCCCGAAAATGGAAAAGATGATCTCCACAACTTGTTCTCTCTCTCACACTTGAGAGAGCTTCTCCTCTCTCACTCATGCGCCCCAATGAGTGAGTGTGTGTATGATAAATAGAGAGACTCACTCTCTATTTATATTCTTTCGTTCACTTAATGTCCACTTTAACATGTCAACCCCACTTAACAATTACTTACTAGAGCCGATATCTCTAGGAGAGTCTAATAACCCTAGTGCCCCACAACTGTGAGTACTTTTCCCTCCGATCAACAAGGAGGGTTAACCTTGACACAAATGTGGGGACTATTGCCCCTACTTATAATGGAGGGTTAAACTCAATGAATTTACATGACTTGTTTACATTATTGAATCTCCTGATCAGAACATCAAGGCATGACATGACTCAATTACAATATAGATACTTCCCAAAATAAACATCGGGGTACAATACATAAGATATACAAGTGAATAAATTTTGAAGTTACAAATACATCAACATGATTTATTAATGGACTTGGAACAGTTGGTTACCAAGGTCCATGTGAACCTTAAATAAACACAAGACCACCAGAAAAGTTATGCGGATCAGAAAAGGAAATATAAAGATTATCAAATAGGCGACCATGTCTACTTGAAAGTAAAAGCAAAACGAAGCTTGTTGAGCTTGGGAAGGTGCGGTGAGTTAGAACCTAGATTTTGTGGAACTTTTGAAATACTGGCCAAGAGAGGACCAGTGGCATATGAAATAGCATTACCTGCACACATAAGAGTCCACAATTTCTTCCATGCATCATTATTAAAGAGATATGTTTATGATACTAAATATGTAGTTGATTGGTCCTTATTACAGGTGGAACCAGAAGGGCATTTTTCCAATGAACCCATTCATATATTGGACAAAAGAGATGTGCAGCTCAGGAAGTGCACCATATTCCAGTTGAGAGTGCAATGGAAGCAATTCAAAGCCGATGAGGCTACTTGGGATAATGAAGCCACCATGAGAAAGGATTACCCTTCCTTGTTTCATGATGTGATTCCAAGTCCCTAGAACACCAGAGACGGTGTTGTTCTAAGTGGGGAGGGATGTAATATCCCAAATTTTGGACCTAACACTTATAGGGATGAGGCTATTGATTTTGGTGTTATCTTGAAGTTTATTTTGATATATTGGGTCGAAGTCCCCACTGCATATGAACATGATGATTTAATTTATATATTGGGCGTAAGACAATTGTTGTTGATATATATATATATATATATATATATATATATATATGCTTGTTTGTGTTGGGTGTGGACCCTAAAGCACATGATTGATGAGATGTTTTGTGTTGAGCGAGGAGCTCTAGAGCACATGAGTGATTAATGTTTTTGTTGAGTGAGAAGCTCTGGAGCACATGAGTATTATATTTGTGTTGAGAATGAAGCTCTGGAACACAGGAAAAGATAATTTGGAAGTATTGGGAATAAACCTGAAGCCTTCCATGTTGATGTTGAGCATAAGCTATGGAACATAAGATCCTTGGCCATTGTATCCCTAGGTGTATCATACAAGTACATCCTAGAATTAGTGTTGAGAGAAGAGCTCTGGAATAGCACTAAGTTTGTAACTCCCTGTTTTTAGCATTGAGTATGGGATCTGGTAAGCGCTAGGATTTACTAAAAAGAATTAATGATCCCAAGTGAAAATGACTTGAGAAAAAATATTGATCTCATTAGACTTATTTATAAGTGATTAAATGAAATTTCAAATTTATGTATTCTCATCAAGTACTGAAGAACTACCATGTTATACGAGGGAATCCAACATGCAAGGATGTTTAGAGTTGCCTATCCTAGTATACCTAACCATCTACCTAATGACCTTAATCAAGAAAGTGTCGTAAGTCTAAGGATCACCATATGTGATGCCCCAAGACAAATGTTAACAAATTTTATATTCGTATGTATTTTATACATGGTATGTATAAAGATTAATATAATAATAATATTAATAATATGAGAAAGAAGAAAAAGTTCCATCTATTACTATTATTACTAAGATAAAAATTAAATAGTATAATACGTATAAAATTCAAATTAGGAACTAGCTAAAAGTTCCTAAGTTAAATATTAAAAGTAATAAATTAAATGAAAAGGGTTAAATAAAGAAATGAAGCAATTCTTGATTTAATTGCCCGCTTGATTGAAAAGTTTGTCTATAAAGTCTCAAGCCAAGGAAAGGCTTGGGGACCTGATCTATCTTTTTGGAGTCATTATTTTTCCTGCTAAGCTCTCAAGAGAGAGTTCTTGGAGAATATTTCCCTAAGAGAAAGAAGGAGAACTGATCGAGACATGATATACAAAACTAGGATAACCTCACCTTAGGTGCTCTAAGATACTTGCATGTTGGAACTAGCTTGGGGGGGTCTGGATTTAAACCAGAAACTGTTTAGGTTCAAGGTTGGGTGGAACGTGGTAGTTCCCAAGTGATTTGGTTATCAAATATAGAGGTGATATCTACCTATGAATTGCTAACACTGGTTATTTGAGTGTGCAGGCCCTCAGCCATTAAAGGAACTTAAATTTACAGGTATGAGATCCTAGACTACATATTTAATTTTCTAGAATAAATGCTAGATAAATTAGGCAAATGATCACTTGATAGATTCTAACCCTATTTGTTTGTTTTATGCTTTAAATATTCTAGGGTTTACATTTTAAATTATAACCCTAAGCTGTAATTTATTCCCTATGCTAGATTTATCTAGGGTTTGTTCATCTAGTTCACTTTTGTAAATTTAATTCATGTATAAATATCCATCAAGGGTTTTTCACTTTAGTTTTACTTCTGTATTATATTTTACTGCTTCAAAATGTGCTTCCTACAAACTGGTTTTTATTTCCGATCTATTACATAGGCGGAACACTGAGGCGGTACCAGTGTAGCATTTTGTTCAAATTTTGTAAAGTACTGAGGACAGTGCTATTGAAGGGGGAGGGGAATGTAATACCCCGGTTTTAGTCCCTGCTTGCATTAAAGTACATAGGATACATATGTTGTAAATAATCTTGGTGCGAAGTTAAAGGCCAAGGCCCCACCATAGATTTGGTTATGTTGTGTTTCTGATTAGGAATGGTCACCGATGGTATATCGGGACATGCAGCATATATTTAATTATGGCATCATGTAAACACGCATTTTAATTAAAATAACTCAACCAGCTATGTTCGCAACAACTAAATTAAGAAAGGGCATGATTCCAAAGGATAAGGTAAGGGGGGGGGATGTGGAACATTGATTCATGAGGAAAAACTATGTGTCACCACCTCCCTTGGTTATTTTCCTTTTGTTAGTTGAGGCAGCAATTGGCTGGCAAGAATACCACTACCACAACATGCTTGCTCTCCTCTCCACGACGTAGGGACCATTTTTTTTTCCACTCCCTTGGATCATGGTTGTTCGTCTTCCTCATGCAAGATGGGGGATAAAATGTTTTACCATCCATTGTGTGGGGGTTCGCCTTCTCTCTCTCGTGCTAATTGCCGGTCTGTAATTCTGTTCTTTCCATCCACACAAAGAACCAATTTCGGCCTCCATGCATGGGACTATGTATTGTCTTTCATCCATCATAGTGGATCGCAACAGAAATTATTGGGATTTCTCCCATGGATTGATGGGATCTGTTTTCCTCACGCATTGTTGACTGAAATACCCACAATGCGGCATTGGTAGAAGATCGGGGTGATTCTTCCTATGAATCCACGTTGAGCTGTGGATGTTGGCCGTGACTTTTGACCATTTTCCAGTCTGTGTAAGTTTCACAGCGATGGTATTGAAGGTTGGATTGCTGTGGGTTGATGTGAGTGTGTTAACTATTGTTTACCATGATGGATTGACTATTTTTTTCCCTGTAAACATTTGAATAGCTGTTTGGTTGCTTGCATGCAGCGAATTTGTCCCTGGCCTATTTTGGGTTGGTGAATGAGGGCCTGCGGTGCTTGATAAACCTGGTGGGTTGAGAACCACACGGACAGAGTTATTGATCTAGATTTCTTCTCCATAACCCCTGGAGAGCACTGGAGGGAAGATCAGGGTCTGAGGGACTGCGTTGCAGAGAAGGTACTAACTTCCTTGTGTTGGGTGTGTGTGGGTGTTCTAGAATCTAGGTTGGTTCTGGTGTTGGTGTCTACAGCTCTTCAGTGAGCTCACCAGCTTAGCATTAGCCTTTCCTAGCTCTTGGATGGCCTGATAAACCCAACTCTGTTGGCTTGGATGATCTGTTGTTCGCTTGATAAACCCAATCGTGTTGGCTTGGCTGAACTGTGTACCCTTGTGGTGTTGTTACCCTTGGCTATGTGTAAGCCTGTTAGTTCCTTATTCCTTGGGGATTCATGCTCGGCTCGGGGGTGGAAGCATTGCTGAGATATTTATGAGCGTGCTATCCTATGGTTGGGTGGAACGTTGCAGTGACGTAGCTGGTTGCGAAACGAGTTCTTTATAAAGATAAGTAATCTTGTCTATTTTACTTCTGCAATCCTATTTACTATTAATGATCATGATGAACATGTTGAATGCTTATATGAATGTATTTTTCTTCCGCTGTGTATGATAAATAATAATGTATGCATGTTTTAGTTCAAGCATTTTATTTCAGCAATTTTTATGAATGCACATGTTCATGGGGCTGGTAGCCCAGATGGTTAACGCCGTGGTCACGTCCTCTTCCCCGGTCGGAGGGACCGGGACATTATAGTTTTATTTCTGATCTATTACATAGCTTTTCTTTGGCCTACATACTCTATTGACAAATTTCATTTGTCCGCAGAGCCATGTTTAGTTAAATACTAGTTCAGATCTAAAGCTTCATTTGAAACCTAGATTAGCATTATCTAACTAAAATAAACAATAAAAAATATGCAGTAATCAATTTACAACAACCATATAACAAATAACCAACTCATCATTACCATACTAAACTAAGAATTATGTAAGTGCAACGACGTCGCAGGATTGAATCCTGTGGACACTCAGAATGCCCAAATCGCAACCATTTCAATTAATAAACCCTCAATACCATAAACGACCAAGGGTAAACTCCTGTAGGGTACTAAATATTTTATAAAGCCACGGTGTATCAACTACCCATAGGCTGTAAACCTAAAATCATTACACAGTGGTCAAAATACCTTTACAAATCCTTACGATGTAAATCCATGGCCACGACCCATAAATAAACATCACAGTAAATTAAGCAAACTACTATCATCGAATCATTCATAGAAACGATTTACCACATGGGGTTTACACCCATGGCCTTCCTTAACATTTCATTTATACATTAAATAATAAATTGTACGTCCGAACCTCCTATGCTATCACAACTATGAGGGTGAGTACCGACGCCATGAAAGGCATGGCCCCAAGCCCTCTCGCTGATTGTTTAAGTAATCCAAATAACTAATACAACCAACATAGGCGAATGCCAAGAAAAACACAAGTATAATAACCATTAATTTAAACGTAGCTTAAATACATCTATAAACAAGTCTTATAAATCCATATCTAAGTTACACAGTCGTTCCTCTGGCCATTGCACCATTGCAAGCAATGGTGCTTCCTTTGTTTACACAATATAAATCAAAACCAAGAATTTACAAGTCACACACAGAGCCTGTCAAAGGTTCCAGTGTTTATTTTTACAGCTAAAGTCACTACTTTAAATATAGTCCTTTACATTTCAACTCAAGCCTGAAAGCCATCGAAAACCCCACTGTCAAACCCCAAACAAAACACATCCATTGGAACAAAAAATCAAGCAAACCCCAACCATCGACGAGATACATCTCAGTCTCAACCATGAAAGCCAAGAGAGGAAAGTCGTAAACTTGTTAACGAGCTTACTGTAAAGGAATGGCCTTGCCACGACTTGTTTGCAAAGATATGAACCATGCCTCTCCTCGACGTCCCTGTAACCTATAACCACAGCAAGACAATGAGAATGAGAAGTATGCAATTGATGGAGTAAGCTACCAACAAAAAATGAATGCTGTAAAAACCACAACAATAGCCATACCTATCATACAAACAAAATTTGCATTCACCATACTGCACAGGAGCAAAGGGTAAGCAGTGAGCTACGAAATGTCCAAGCCCATCGTGAGCCAAGCCCTAAGTCTAGACAGCAACACACTCCAATGCACATTAGTGGCGCTATCCTGTTGGCCATTATCAAAAACCAAACCCACTTCCCTATAGTTCTTGTGCGTCACATTATCGAATGGCTCCATGGTATGCATGGTCATAAACTTCTTGCGCATATTTTAAAACTATGATATATTCACCACCCAAGGTTTAATACAAGGTCTGGGATATCATACGCATATTTATAAACTATGATATATATTCATCACCCCAATTGGATACAAGGTCAACATTAACATGTATATCTCTTACCTTAGGTTTTAAACCTTAGTACCTTATGCATCAAACTCTTTAGGCTTTAAGCCTAAGACCATGGCATATGCAATATGCCATACTATATGGTATATACATAGACCAAGTTTCATTTTAACCAATGATAACAGAACCTCTAAAAGAATAAAATAGAAGTTTAAGTTAATTACTTATCGTAAAATAAACATGTAAATATAAATAGACTAGGGTATGAACAGTTGATAATAATTACCCCAAGAACAATAAATTCAATTAAAAATAACTACTTGAGTCATGCACTGATAGGTGTGGTATTGACCTTGTCAATACTACAAGTCTATAAAGCACATTAATAAAGAACCACTAGTTGTCACTAGCAGCAAGTATGAACACTAGTGACCAAATGTTCATCTTTCCATAACAAGTTTATCAACACTAGGTGAACCTTCCCGTAAACAAATTAAGAGTGCCTTAGTTCAACAGAACGAGGTAAGACCGCTAGACAAATAGATACTTTTACCTCTGATATAGTTACATGGGAGAACTAGTCCCATCACTCCACCCACTTCGGTTCCAGAAACAAAGTTAAGTTAGAATCAGGTATACAACATAAGCACATGTAAAATAATAATGAAGTAGATAATCAAAGCATCTAACATACACAACAAAGCGTAACCATAAGAATCACATAGTAATCAATAATACGACATCATAAGCACAAATAGTAAACAAGAGTAATAATCATAACTGAAGTAAGGAAGTAGGATGTAAGAACGGCTTATGACAATTGAATAGTACAATAGAGTACGACACATTCCACAAGTTTAAATAATGTCCAAAATAGGTTGTGTTTAACTAGCCTAATAATTGTTTTTTATTTTCAATTTTTAGGGACATTACATTCCTTCACTCTTTCTCCATCCCTCCCTCTCTATCTTATTCTCTCTCACACTCTCTCCACATCTCTCTCTCTCTCTCTCTCTCTCTCTCTCTCTCTCTCTCTATGTTTTCAACTTATCCCTTATCCTCAACCCCCTACCTCATTATGACACATTTTCTCTGTTTTATCGTATCTCATTCCCATCTCTTCAATTTCCCCGTCCTTCGCTTCTCTCCTCCAACACATCCTATTCCTCATGTAATACTTGATATCCACCTTTGCATTCACCAATCCTTTCTCTCATCAAACCATAACCCATTTCCTCCCCTCCACCTCATCCCCCTTCATCACTCAAGTCTCATGTACTGCTTCTAACCCTATACGTCTTCAACACCTATTTTCCTCCTAATAATTATCTCAATCCCCACTCCCCTTCACCCTTGTAACCCATAATGTTCCCATTCCATTCATATTTCTCCACTTGAATTTACAACATCCTCCTAGGACCTTAACCCTTCCCCAGCCCCTCTCAACTATTAACCATGTCTCGACTTGAACATCCAACATCTTCCTATGCCCTTGACCCTTCCCCGCCCCCTCTCAACTATTCACCATCCCCACCTAAACTTCCAACATCCTCCTAGGACCTTGACCCTTCCACGCACCCTCTAAACTATTATCCATACATTTTATATATTACATATAGTGCTAGATTTTTAGCTCTACAAAGTGCGTGTGTGTTATAGAACTACATAACGTGCACGTGTTTTGTATTTCTATAACACACATGCATTTTGTAGTTCTATAATGCACGAGCGTTTTGTAGTTCTATAAAGTGCACGCGTTTTTCAAGTCTACAAGGGCAGGAGATGTAATTTGAATTTAAACATGCCAATTCACTTGCTCGCATGTCACCAATAGTCCTATGTGTATGGTTTGGAGTTTTCTTCGGTAATACCAAACCTGTGCTATGGTAACCATAGCTAATTGGGCATTTCTTGCATTTTCTAAAGAAGTCATTGTTTATGCACTCGTTACAGTATGCTACACACAATCATTTTTTACGATATCTTAAACATAAATAGATTTTTTTCTACAGATTCTAAATATGTAATTTTTATTAAAAAATGTTATATTTTCCTATTTTTTTTCAATTTGTATTGTGTCCTAACCCAACTCAAAAAACATGTTGTTAGTGTTTTTCCATAACCTTTTCAATTCTAAATCGTTTAAAAAATCAATTATATGGTGCACTAGAATACACCGACCTCTACATTCTATAAAAAAACCATTTCAGTATTATTTCATGATGACCTTCAAATTCTGCAGCCACAAAAGACGTACCATTTTCGAGGAATGATCACTTAGATAATTATAATAATAAAAAATTACTAATTTTATTTTCAAAAAATAGCGCTGCACTAGTGCTATATGTTCTCTACATGCTTGCAAAGTTTTGTATCCCGAAACCATCATTTAGGCCCTCAAAGGCTACACCCACAAAAACATATAGCTTATCATTTACCTAAAAAATAAAAAGTGGCTGGTAGAAAAAATGAAATTTGACATAGTTATAAACGTTTTCAATACATAAAACCTATATATTTGAAAGCGTGATTCAATTTCCTACATTTAATCTTATTTACTCAAAGAAAGATATTGTGTGTAAGTATCTCGAAAATATAATTAAGTTGAGGAATGTGTGATTTTTCACTTTTCTATTGCATCTAACATGCCAAAAGTGACCCTCATTAGCTTGCACTCACCCAATAATATTAATTGATGTATTTTATTTATGTACCGGCACGATTACCCCTCTATTAATTGTCAAAAGAGAATACTACTCAATGGCATATATTACTGTTAATAGGAATATCTCACATGTTGTTATTTTTTATTTTAAATGTTATTTACAGAGTAAGAAAGTAGATTTTCATCGAGGAAAACATAATTATTACAATTAAACCCCCATCATTCTATTATCTGTTTCTTTTTATAAACCTCAAATTGTAAACCCTAGAACCATGCATAAGAGTTAGAAAAACTAGACTATGGACATGTGTTATAGTAGGAATTACACCAACAAACTCATCTATGGATTTAAAAACCCTTTAAAGAGTCGTAACACTAGAACCGAGAATAATACTGAGAAAGACTTAATACAAGAAAATATTCAAACTGCTAAATTCAACAACAAATTTCTTATTTTAACACAAAGTTAACTAGGAAACCCTGGAACAAAGAACAATATTTAGAACAAACTTAATTTATCGATAGATGTATAACTAAGCATCAATTAAATAATCCATTACAACTTAATCACTTTTAAGTAATAACCATTCTGACAGTCCACAATACCACCAGGATAATATCCATCAAAATTTAAATAAACAAGTTCGGCGTGATAAACTAGTTCTCCTTTCAAAATAAAAAGAAAGACGACAGAGAATAGTATTACACAATAATTATGGAGTGTCTTACTATAAACCTGGGTATGGAACCATTAAACACACAGGTCCAAATAAGTCTCACAAATAAATACATTAACAACTGAACTGTATTTTGTTTTAGAAAACTAAGTTGTATGGCTTTCGAAAGAAAAACTACAAACCATTGAGAGATTAAGGTGATGACCTACATAACCACAACAACGTACCCTTTCCTCTTCCATAAGCGGTTGTGAAGATAACCCATCATTTCATGCTTCAAAGCAATAGATCTAGAATGAAGTCAAAACTTTAAACTAGGACTTACAAGTCGTGTGGCAGCTTTTGGGGCTCAGGTTATTTCTTTGTTCGCAAGTTGTATGTTTCCACTTGCAATCGAACATAAGAAATCATTAACCTCATTAATGGATGGTAAAGCTAGACAAATGATACCAAATACAAAACATAGACTTATTTTCTTACATGAGTTGGAATTGGTTGAAGTAAGTCGGAGATAATGTTGAAGCTATAAAGCAAATGAGGTATAAGCTTCTCGAAAAATGAAACTAGAGTAAATATTGTAAGTGTATATGCTTTCCAAAACAAAAAATGGTGTCGAAAATGGGAACAACAGCTTACTTCCACTTTAACATAACCATTTTCCCAATAACTTGGTAACAAATAACTATGGTAAAGCTGCTAGTCTACTGGCGGGCTGCTAGCAATCGGATGCTTCATGAATGAAATAGTTAGGAGATGGAGATTGTAACCCTAAATAAATTCAAACCTTCGGACAATGAGTGTAATACAGATGTAAAGCAATAATCCAGATTTGAAATTTTATACAATATCAAATAATCAAACTATGCCTTGAAAATACTTAGTTTTGCAAAGTAGGTAGGGAACCCTTAGTCCTCTCTCTTAGAAGGAAAACTTCAAGTATTATAAATGTTGGAAATACCTATAAAAATAATATGATAAGTGTTAGCCATTAAGCTAAGCAAGTCCAGGCTTATACCTTCGAATTATTCTCAATCTTTGGTGAAGAGTCGCCCAAATTTTGAAACATGAAGCTGAAAAACCATGATACCAGTTAAGATGGGGGTTAACGTTCGACAACCATGGGTAAATTTTACCTTTATGTTAAAAAAAAATTATTTTATTACTTGTGTTTAGTTTGGTTCGTTATAAAATGGTATCAGAGCAAGGTTAAAACACTTCAACCTAATGGGACACTGCTTAATCATGTAGTATAATATAACTGAGTATTTTGAATATAAACAATTATAAGTAACAAATGAATAAATATTGTTACACACACACATAGCGATGAAACAAGGATAAATTGAGGAAGAGGAAGTAATGCCTGAAGGTATGCTAACATTAGAGAATGCAATTTTCTATGTAGAACTGGAAGCAAGACGTAATGAAGATATGCAATTGAAAATGTTAGAAACGATGAGGAGTTTGAAAGCATAGTTGGAAATCCTTAAAGTAGATAATCTTAAACTAATGAATGACAAATCAAATCAAGAAGAGATAAACGAACTACTCCTAAAATGTTTGGCAGACCCACCAAAAAACAATGGCCAAAACTCTTGCAGTACTGGACCGAAAAGAATAGGAGAAGTACAATGTGGTAGTAGAGAGGAAACTACAGATAACATTCATGTACTCACACAACACTTAAAGAAAGATAATGACATCAAATTTGAGAAGAAAAAAGAAAAACCTGTGGAGTTGCAGGGAGAATTTAAAATTTTAAGGCCCCCAATGGTTGATGGAGAGTTTGAGGAAGCTTCCAAAGCATGGTTATTAAATATCAAACAATACTTTCAATTCTACATATATGATGATAATTTGAGGGCATGTTTAGTAATATTTCAGCTAAGTGGAAAATATGCTTGTGGTGGCAAGATGATAAACGTGTAAATAACATACACAGTAAAGAATTAAGTTTGAAACAAATTCAAAAATTTGTTGAATATATATATGTGTGTGTGTGTGTGTGTGTGTGTGTGTGTGTGTGTGTGTGTGTCGAAACGATACTATGATGAGAAAACTAAATATTTTAATTATTTATGATTGGGAATGTTAACCATGGAAGAGTTTGTAACCAAGTTTGTGAATTTGCAATGCTATTACCTTACTTAAGGGATGGAAAATCTAGGGCCTACAGTTTTATCAGTTGTTTAACTCCGACATATAAGAAAAATATTGAGTTTGATATGCCTAAGAATATGGATGAATCAATTAAAAAATCCAAGTTGTCATACCACTTATCTAAATAAAGATTGGAATTGAGCAGAAATTGGAAACATAAAAAAAATGAAAAGTTGGACCAATGTAAGAAAAGATTTAAACCTTCACCTTTTATGAAAGGGAAAATAAGTCATATTGATAACAATTACAACATACCAAGTTCAACCAATAGCAATAGGTTAAAGGGAATATAACTTCTAGTGGGGGATGGAATAACAACTCAAAGGAAATTAAATGTTGGGGATGTAATGGACCTCACCTATACAGAGATTGTCTACACAATCCTAACAGAAAGATGGCACCCATAAGCATGCTACATGAAGCTTCCACATTCAATGATCTAGCTAGGAATATACCTAGAATTAATGATGCTTTGGAAGGTCGACAAGTGGATCATCAATCCACCATGTTGGAAGTAGAAGGTAAAATTTTGAACACATTTGTTTCTATACTTATCGATTCATGGGCTAGTCTAAGTTATATTGCACCAAAAATAGTTGAAAAGTGTAAAATTGTTAAGGAAAAACACAAAAAATGCATGGTTGGTACAGTTGGCTACAGGGGTAAAAATGAAGGTTACCAAAATAGTTAAAAAATGAAAATTAGCTTTTGATGACATGGATACCCCAGTTAATTTAAATATACTTCCTTTAGGTTCCTACAATATTATGATAGGTATGGATTGGATAGAATCTCATAATGCCATCATAGATTGTTTGCATAAAAGTTTTGGTTGTATGGATGAGAAAGGTAAATATTACACAGTAAAGGGGATTTACAGACCTATATCTACCAAAATAATTTCAGCAATACAACTTAAAAAGTAATAGAAAATGTGTCAACTTTATGCCATCAAAATTAAATAAATTGCTCCCGAAAAGGTAAAATCAGTGTTTGAACAATTCCCTATTTTAAAGGAATTTCAGGATGTATTCCCTGATGAGATACCTGAATTACCACCTAAACGAGATTTAGATTTCACCATAGATCTAATGTCAGGTTCAACACCAGTATCACGAGCTCCCTATCGTATGACTACCCCGAAATTGACAGAATTAAGGATGCAAATACATGAATTACTGGAAAAGGGATATATTTGGCCTAGTGTATCGCCATGGGAAGCACCTATGTTAAAAAGAAGGATGGAACTTTTAGAATGTACATAGATTACAGACAATTAAATAAGATGACAGTTAAAAACAAATATCCTTTACCAAGAATAGATGATCTGTTTGATCAGATTAGTGGAGAAAAAATATTTTCAAAAATTGATCTCAGGTCGGGATACCATCAAGTAGCGGTCAAGGATGAAGATATCCATAAAAATGATTTTGGAAAAATATATGGATGCTACAAATTTTTGGTAATGTCATTTGGTTTAACAAACACCCTTACAACATTTATGAACATGATGAATAATGTGTTAAGTAAATTTTTGGATAAATTTGTGTTCATATTTATTGATGATATTCTAGTATATACAAAGAATGAGACAGAGCATGAATATCACCTACGAAAGGTTTTACAAACTTTAAAAGAACATCAGTTATGTGCAAAATTGAGTAAATGTGATTTTATAAAAAAGAAGTATAGTACTTAGGACATGTTATATCGGAGAAGGGAATATCAGTTGGACCTGCTAAAATCAAGGCTATCCTAGAATGGACTGCACCAAAATATGTACATGATATAAGATATTCCATGGGGTTAATAGGATATTACCACAGATTCATCAAACTTTTCCCGAATAACTCATCCTATAACAGCTCTGTAGAAGAAAAGTGTTCAATTTACTTGGAGCCAACAATGTCAAGATAGCTTTGATAAATTAAAATATGTATTGACGAAAACACCAATATTAAAAATTATTGATCCAAATAAGGACTTTGTGGTATGCACTGATACGAGTAAAGAGGGGTTAATGGGAGGCATTTTAACTCAAGAAGTTCATGCAAAATGTTATAAATCTACGAAATTAAAAGAGCATGAAAAAATTATGTAGTACATGATATGGAATTGGAAGATATCATTCATGCCCTTAAGATCCAATGACACTATTTGGTAGGAAATATTTTTTTTACTAGCAGACAACATTGGGTTAAATATTTATTTGATAAAAAAACATTAAATTCCCACCAAGCTAGGTGGCTTGCATTCCTGAGTGAGTATGATTTCTAAATTAATCACATAAAAGGGAAGGAAAACATAGTAGCAGATGCAATAATCTGACAACACAAAATTCATTCGGTGCTAATTAGTGATTATGAATCTGAATTCAAAACTTTGTTGAAGGATGCATCAAACAATGATGAGAAATACAAAAATTGGGTGGAAAAATGTAACCCATAAACTTTTGGAATTGAAGAAAGTTTGTATGAGATTGATACAGAAGGGTTTCTATATTTCAAAAATCAAATTTACATGCCCAACCAATATACTATAAAGTAGATCACCTTCATAGAATTACATGATAACTCGTATGCAAGACACCATGGATATCAAAAATTTATAACAACTTTAAAGAAAGGTTTTTGTTGGTCAAATATGAAAAGAGAAGAAGCCGAATATGTGGCCCGATGTTTTACTTTTCAACAAGTTAAATCCATTCACCAACACCCAACCGGATTATTGCATCCAATACCCATACCTTAGTGGAAACGAGAAACTATAACTATGGATTTTATTACAGGGTTACCAAGAACAAAGAAGAATAATGATTCCATTATGGTTGTAGTAGAAAAATTAAGTAAAGCAACACATTTTATACCTGTAAAGTCAACTTATAAAGCTGGAAATATTCATGATATATTTATGAAAGAGATCTCCAAACTACATGGGATTCCAAAAATAGTTATTACAGATCACAATGCTAAATTCACTTCAATATTCTCGACGACATTATTTAAGGGTATTGATACAAAATTGAATTTCAGTACCGCCTATTATCCACAAACACATGGACAGATTAAGTGGGTGAATTAGGTCCTCAAGGACATGTTAAGAATGTATGTGATGACTCAACCTAGAAAATGGGAGGATTGTATTCATTTGGTGGAATTCGCATATAACAATAATTATTAAGCATCCCTAAAAATGAGCCATTTTGAAGTGTTGTATGGTAGGAGATGTAAAGTACCTTTGAGTTGGGTAAATATAGAGGATAGGATGGATTTAGGGCCAGACATGCTAGCACAAATGAAGGAGATGGTAGGACAGATAAAACAACACCTAAAAGAAGCACAAGATGGGAAGAAGAGTTATGTAGACAAGAAGAGGACAACTAAAGGATATAAAGTAGGAGAGCTTGTGTTCCTGAGAATCAAACCAAATAAAAGGAAGCTAAGAATAGGGCTTTATGCAAAAATTGCACCCAGATATGTGGGAACTTTTGAAATTTTAACTAGAATAGGGCCTGTAGCTTATCAGCTGGCCTTACCTCCTTATATAAGAATTCATGATGTTTTCCACATTTTGTTATTAAAAAAATATGTTGCTGACCAATCTCATATTATTAATTGGGATAATGTAGAGGTGAAACCAAAGGGAAATTTTCACAAAAAACCCATGTGCATTCTTGATAAGAGAGAAATTCAGCTTCAGAAGCATACTATTATACAAGTGAAAGTACAATGGAAACATTATTCAATAGAAGAAGCTACCTGGGAAAGAGAATAGATTATGAAACAAAAATTTCCTACTTTATTTCAGGACTTTAATAATATTGAATAAGCACTGAGGATAGTGCAACGTTTTTAGGAGGGGAGTATTGTAATACCCCCTCGTTAAATTTTGTTGTTTTATTTTTTTTAAGTACAATCGAACAAGTGAGTTAATTTTTATATTAATATAATTTTGAAATTGGGATTTTTAACAACTATACAGTTAATTGAAAAAAACTTGGGTTTAAAATAGTTACCAAATCTTTAGCATTCTTTACAAATACAAGTGGTCAGTACTAAGGAGATTTATTTATTTTCTATAAATGTCCTAGGAAAAGAGAAGAGGGAATTCAGATGGTTTGAGAAATGAAAAAGAAAAATAAAAAGAGAGATCTTCCAGAGATCAAGGATGGAATGCTCTATGTAATGTATCCTTGACATAGCACAGAGCTGCCAGAGAACATTTTTGTGATTTTGGGCTCTATACTAGAACTGATATTGAGCATAAGAGAATGGTAGGTTCTGGAGTGACTGACTCTTCTTAGTTATTGGTGGAAACATGAATTTGCAGGAAAACAAGTTTTAAAACTAAGAGTATGGGCAAGGGGGTGGAACAGTACAAGCTTAAATTATTTGCAGTTCCTACTGTCGGGTGGTTGTAATGTCCCTAAAACTCATAAAAAAAATTGGTAGGTTAATAAAATACTATTTTTTAAGGACATATTTAAATATTCTGTGGAATAAAAACTTGTTTGTAAAATTGAACCTAAGTTCTATCGGTTGATTTTTCTATATGTTTTTCCTATATGATGATGACGTCTCTACATGATATTATTTTATTACTTCGACATGTTTATAAGTTTAATTTTCTTGTCTATATTAATTACTAATATTTGACGATACCTATTTTGTTTTATGTGTATTTAATTCATTTATGGTTTAATACGAAGAGGTTGAATTACCTATGTATGTCAAGGGGTGGAGTGGGGGGGTTCTGTCCCTTAAAGGTCCACTTGGAAAGGTAAGGTTCCTATACTATGGGGTTTACTTAGTTCTTCATGAACTAAGACATGTATTTATTTTCCTATGCAGGTGATTCGATCGGTGAACTTAGTCTTATGATCGTGGCAATGAACAATGTCCTACATATACAACAAACTATACCTAAACAACACTATTCCTATGCATAAATGTTTAAGAGAGGGAAAAAGTCCTAAACCTAGACTATACCTTATATCCTATGGTAAGAAGGGTTTTATGATATAAATATATATTTGCATGTTATAACTATGTGATGAAGGTTTAAAATATTAATGGATGCAACACTTTATATGGTTGAATTATAGCATCGAGGGGTATTAATTTGTCACAATGGTCTAGGAACTGAAAACACAGTCTCACAAAGAATATAGACAAATATGCATAAAATTGGCAAAATGGTGCTACAATGGAAGTAGCAGCTCTGTATAATCAAATGAAATAATGACGATACAATACAATGATCATGCAAGATGCAAGAATTTCAAGACAATTCAAATTCCCAAGGAGGTCATTCGAATTGAATGAGTGAGTCTAGCTTAACTTATCGTAAGACACAGTGAACACACCAGTTAACCACTGATCAAAACCCTAATTGAATCAACTGAGTCCTAACTGAGGTTGGAGTGCAATAGATGACTGATTCTAACTGAAATAGCTCAGACACATGTCACAGCATTCCAACCATCAAGTGGTAGTGCATCATTAACTCCAATGAACCCCGATGAGGTTAACTGAAGTCTAACTGACCATCAAAGGTGGTTGGAGGCACCCCTGTTGACTCGAGTTCATTAAATATTAATTAAATAGTCAATTTAATGAATGGAGGTGCCTTCATTGCTCTGTTTAACTGATTGTAACCATCATTTATCAATTAAGTTCATTTATGACACTCGGATCACCCTCGAAGTGCTCCAGTTAACCTCCCCGAATGAAGGAGAAGGCTTAGTTGGCCTCCTTAACTGAAGGTAGGTGTGGGTGTGCTCATGCTTGTCATACAATGCTCCTTTGATGTCAATTAAGTCAATAAAACTCAGGATAGTGGTTTAACTAGGACAAATTGACCAAAATAAGTGTCTATGGTGGTAAATGTTTCCAACACGCCGCCTTAAGCTATACTCATAGGAGTAGAAACATAAAGTGCATAAGAATGCTAGGGCTCTGGAAACAAACCCCATAGGTCACCCTGTACAATACTGAAACTCAAACAATGCTCAAAAGAAACTAAGTGAGGAAAAGAGGGAAAACCCAATGGGAAGACCCCCCCTCAAGATGAACACTGAAAGTACTTGGATCACCCTGATGAACTCACCCCCAACAGTGAATGGAGGTAAGTGAACTTATTTTCTGAAAATCTCTTGGTGAAGATGTTTGTAATCTTCTCATCAGTCGGGCAGTATTGCATAATGATGGTCCTGTCATGCACTAACTCTCTGATGTAGTGCATGTGTATCTCCACATACTTGGTCCTCTGCCTGGTAACTAGATCTGTGGATATCTTAATAGCACTTTGATTGTAACAAAAGATGACAATGGACAAAGTACTACCAAGATCAAACTCTGAAATAATTCCTTGCAACCAAACAGCTTGGATGCAAGCATTCACCACTCCTCGATACTCGGCCTCTACTGAAGATAGTGCTATGGCGGCATGCTTTTTGTTATACCAGCAAATGGGGCCACCACCAAACATGAAGACATATCCAGAAGTAGAATTCTGATCAATAGAATCACCCTCCCAATTGGAATCTATGTACCCAACCATCTCTAGCTCGGAATCTGCAGCATAGTGAATGTTGTAGGTCCTAGTTCCCTGAATATACTAGAGGATCCTCTTGGCTACCTTTCAATGAATATCATGGGGATGCTACATGTATATTGATACAACATTCATAGCATAACATATATAAGGCTGAGAATGAGTCAAGTACAATAAGCTACCAATCAGCTGTCGATAAATAGTGCAGTCCATGGGAGGTGTGCTTTTCCCTTCTTCAAGGCTGATCCCTGAAAGGAAAGGGAATGGAGCAGCTCTACATTCAGCCATGTTAAACTTGAATAAAATGTCTGATATTTATTTGTACTGAGTGACCATTATACCATCATAATTTTTCTCAATTTTGAGCCCCAAAAATTGTTTTAAGAGCCTCAAATCGCTCGTTTCAAATGCATTGTGGTGAGCAGTTTTTATGACTGAAATATAAGCAACTGTGCTACCTATGATCAGTAATTCATCAACATATAAAACAATAATAATCAAATGACCATTATAATATTTTATATACACATTTGGATCCGATTTACACCTTTGGAAGTTTTGCGAGAGAAGGAAGGCATCCATCTTGGAATACCACTCTCTTGGGGTCTGTTTTAACCCGTATAGTGACTTCTTTAGCTTGCAAACCAAAGATGGATCAGAAATGTAGCTCTTAGTCTTATTCATGTATATCTCCTCATCAATATATCCATGCATAAAGGATGACTTAACATCCATATGATGCACTTCCTAGTGCTTAGATGTTGAAATTGCCAAAACTAGGCAAGTGGAGTCCATTTTTGCAATTGGTGCAAAAGTCTCATGGTAGTCCACACCTTGGACCTAGGAGAAAAATTTTTATACCATCCTTGCCTTATATTTGTAGGTGCTTCCATATGCATTAACCTTAGTCCAAAAAACCTACTTACAGTGAACCAATTTCCTTCCCAGAGGAAGAGAAACTAGCTCCCAAGTAGTATTTTTCTGAAGAGAATTCATCTCTTCATCCATGGCAACTTGCCATCTCGGATCCTTCCGAGCATGGTAGTAAGACTTAGGGTCTGAAATTATCATCAAATAACAATATTCAAACAGCAAATAATCAGTACAATAGAGCGCAATACTTGCCCTTTGGAAATCAGACCGGGTTCTCCTTGGATCATCCATATTTCCAATGTTATCTCCTACGGAGGAGAGTGTCTGTCGGGCCCAAGTTGGGAGATGATTTTGTACTTCAGTTTATGATTCAGAAAATGATTTTTTTTGTACATTGATATCAGAAATAAGAGGATCCAAATTAGGTTCATCACCCCCAATTACAACATCCAAATATTCAGTAGAATAGGAAGGAAATTCAACGGTTTTCTCCTTCACTAGTTCTACCTCCTGAAGAGGCTCATCAAACTTGGCACTCCTTTAAATGATGATCTATTTTGTTTTGATATCCAATAGCTTTAAAAATTTTGATTAATCAGGGTATCCAATAAATATACATTCTATGGTTTGCGGTTGCAAAGCCCTCCTTTTATCAAGTTGAATTCGGGCCCATGCAGTGGATCCAAACACCCGTAGATTCGACACATCCAGATTGTGTCCAAAGTATGCTTCGAAATGGGTCTTCCCTTTCATATATGAGTGTGGCACTCTATTCTGAATACATGTTGCAGCATGCATGGCTTCAACACACAAATTTCCAGCCAACTTCTTTGACTCCAACATACAGGTGGTCATCTCCTTGAGAGACCGATTCTTCCTCTCTACTACATTGTTCTATTGGGGAGTGTAGGGGACTAAATGTTGGATCTATAACGTCCCCAAACCTCTAACCAGAAAAGAGGACGATACGATACAACAAACATCCAGGAAAGTATCCCCACGAACATGCACATACATGTAATGCTGAAATAAAAAGCCTGAGCATGCTACATACTAAAATGCATAATCGTTCATATACATAGCAGAAGCAAACAACATTCATACATATACAATTTAGCATTTAACTTGTACATCATCATAATCCATTAATATTAACATTACTGCGAAAGTAAAATAGTCAAGGAATACTTATATTATAGAACTGTCCCGCAACCAGCTACGTCACTGCAACGTTCCACCCAACCATAGGCCCGTGTGCTCTTTAACCTTTTAGAAACACTGCCACCCCCGAGCTGGGCATGATTCTCCAAGGAACAAGGAACTAGAAGGCTTACACATATCCAAGGATAACAACACAACAAGGACACACAGTGCAGCCAAGCCAACACAGTTGGGTTTATCAGGCGAACAACGAATCATCCAAGCCAACCAAGTTGGGTTTATCAGGCCATCCAGGAGTCAGGAAAGGATAAATGCTAAGTTGGTGAGCTCCTTGAAGAGATAAGCACACCTACACCAGAACCAACCTGACTTCTAGGACACCCACACACACCCAACATAAGGAAATCAGTCCTTTCTCTGCAATGCAATCCCTCAGACCCTGATCTCCCTTCCAGTGCTATTCAGGGGTTGTGGAGAAGAAATCCAACCCACTAGCTCTATCTATGTGGTTCCCAACCCACCAAGTTTATCAAGCATAGCAGGCCTTCATTCACCACTCCAATGTAGTCCGAGGACAAAACCACTGGGTGCATGAAGCAACCAACTATTAAAGATTTAACAGGGGATATACAACTCCCTGGATCGTTCTTGGCCCTATCATTCATCCCACACAACATAGGTACTCCCAGCAACCCAATTGATTAGAGGAGAACAACAACCATGGTCTAGCGATGAAGTAACTGAACATCACACAGTCTGACAATGGGAAAGGGAAAATGATCTCCTGCTTGAGAGTGAACATCTCACAGACTAGAAATCAAAGAGAAGAAGGGAGAATGAACCCCCAAACAAGAAATCACCCTCCTTCTTAACTCAACTCTGCATGAGGAAGACCATCCGAACCCCCTGCGCATGAGAAGGTGAACAGAACAAAACGTCTCAATGTGAGAGTGAACCCAATGAAGTAACTGAACATCACACAGTCTGACAATGGGAAAGGGAAAATGATCTCCTGCTTGAGAGTGAACATCTCACAGACTAGAAATCAAAGAGAAGAAGGGAGAATGAACCCCCAAACAAGAAATCACCCTCCTTCTTAACTCAACTCTGCATGAGGAAGACCATCCGAACCCCCTGCGCATGAGAAGGTGAACAGAACAAAACGTCTCAATGTGAGAGTGAACCCAACGACTGAGAGAGTGGCGTATTCGTGGTTCTCTTACCCACATGAAGGTGGAGAAATGATTGGTGGAGTGAGCATGTGGAAAATACTGACAGTCCTTCCACCCACAACTTCCCAGCAATAACTACCTCAACTAAATAGGGGTTTAACGTGTGACACATGGCTTTTCCCCATGGGGTCTAGGTTTAGCAATCCCCCCTTAACCTTAGGAAATCATGCCCTTTTCAATATGGTTACAGTGAACATAGCTGGTTGGGTTTTGTTAATTAAAATGCACATTTACATGATGCTACAATTTAATACATGCCATATGAACCGATATACCATCGGTGACAATTCCAATCCGAAACATAACATAACCAAATCGATGGTGGGGCCTTTGCCTTTATCTCCTCACCATGATTATTTACAATATATGTATCATGTATATTCAATGCATCGGGGTCAAAATCGGGGTGTTACATTCCCCTCCCCCTTCAATAGCACTGTCCTCAGTGCTTTATAAAATTGAACAAAATGCTACAATGGTACTGCCTCAGTGTTCCACAGAATTGAACAAAAATGGATGTGCCAATTGCATGGCATCTTCCAGCTCCCACGTAGCCTCTTCAGGTCCGTAGTGCTCCCATTACACCTTTAACTACCTTATGGCTCGGTTCCAGAGCATTGTGACCTTCCTGTCAAGGATGCGCATTGGCTCGATTTGGAACTCTCCCTCAGGTTCCACTTGAATCACATCCCAATTTATCACATGGTTAGGATCATGTACATATTTCTTAAGCAAAGAAACATGAAAAAAATTATGATCTCTAGTACTAGCAGGCATTGCAAGTCTATATGCAATAGTCCCTATTCTTTCAAGCACTTCAAATGGCCCACAATATGTTGGTGATAGCTTGGCACAACTTCCAATATTCAAGGAACTTTTCTTTTCCCTCACTCTGAGATAAACATGATCCCCAACACTGAACTCTTTGTTCATCCTATGCTTATCTACATAGATTTTCTGTCTATCCTATGTTGATTTCAGATTATGTTTGATCTTTACAACCTCTTGCTCCATTTATTTGAGCAATTCTGGTCCAAGCACAACCCTATTCATTGGATTATCCCAAGTCACTGGTGTTCTACACCTCCTTCCATACAAAGCTTCATACAGACTCATCCCTAAGGATGCTTGTTGTCCATTGTTATAAGCAAAATCTACCAAGTGTAAGTAATCTTCCCACTTGGTTGGTTTGTCCATCACATACATGCGAAGCATGTCTTCAAGCACCTGATTAACTCTCTCTATCTACCCATCTATCTGAGGATGGTATGTACTGCTGAAGTTTATCTTGGTACCCAAATCTGCAAACAACCCCTTCCAAAAATTGGAAGTGAACTTGACATCTCTGTTAGAAACTATTACCTTAAGCAATCCATGCAATTTGAAAATATCCTTCATGAAGATCTTCGCAATGTCATCAGTCTTATGCGTAGACTTCACTGGTATAAAATGTATTGCCTTTGTCAACTTGTCTACCACAACCATGATGGAATCATGTTGTCTCCAAGTCATTGGCAATTCTGTAATAAAATCCATGGAAATAACTTCCCATTTCCATTTCGAAACTGGCAAAGGCTGCAACAAACCTACTGGATGTTGATGCTCAACCTTTACCTGCTGACATTTCATGCACCTTGAAATGTATTCATCCATGTCCTTTTTCATTCCTAGCCAAAAGTACTGCTTTCTAGCTATAGCAATTGTCTTCTGATATCTTGTGTGACCAGAATACGGAGCTTGATGGATTTCATCCATAACAACTCTCCTCAAATCTGATACATTCGGAATATAAATTATACCTTTATAAGTAAGAAGTCCATCTTCTTCCAATTTATATCCCTCATACCTCTTCTCAAGACTTTGTTGTTGCAATTTGTCCTTTACCTGCTCATACAAGTAATCTCCAGCTGTATGATCAACAATATGTTGCCTCAAATCTGATTGGAAAATACTAAGAGATGCCACAGGCATTTCCTACATCTTCCTGCTGAGCACATCAGCTACCTTGTTTTCTTTCCCCTTTATGTGCTTGATTTCAAAATCGAACTCACATAAAAATTCCAGCCATCTTGCTTTCCTAGCATTCAAAGTAAGCTTATTAAATAGATACTTCAGACCACAATGGTCAGTCCTGAGCTCAAATCTTCTAGCCATCAAGTAATTCCTCCACATCTTGAGAGCATGTACTATGGCTGCAATATCGAGATCATGAGTGGCATAGTTCTTCTCATGCTCTTTCAGATTTCTTGACTCATAACATATCATGTGGTTGTCTTGCATAAGAATTCCTCCAAGCCCTTGTCTGCATGCATCGGTACACACCACAAAATCTTTCTCTGGATCTACAACTTTCAATGCAAGTGCACTGGTGAGAAGATGCTTCATCTGCTAGAAGCTTTCTTCACACTTCGAAGTCCATTCAAACTTTACCCCCTTCTTTTGCAGACAAGTGATGGCATGTGCAACCTTGGAAAATCCCTCAATGAATCTCCTGTAGTATCCCGCAAGTCCCATAAAAGATCTTACATATGTCACATTTCTTGGAGTAGGCCAATTCATAATGGCTTCAATCTTCTCAGGGTCTACTAATATACCCTCTTCTGAGATAATGTGACCCAAATACTGAATTCTATCTCTATAGAAGTCACACTTTCTCAGTTTCGCATACAACTGATGCTCCCTGAGCAATTGCAATGTCAATCTCAAATGCTCTTCACGCTCTTCCTCGTTCTTAGAATAAACAAGAATATCATCAAGGAAAACAAGAAAAAACTTGTCCAAATACTTGCTGAAGACACTATTCATAAGGTACATAAATGTAGCTGGTGCATTTGTGAGACCAAATGGTACCACTACAAACTCATAATGCCCATACCTTGTCCTGAAGGTTGTCTTATGAATGTCTTCGTCTTGGATTCTCACCTGATGGTAACCAGACCTCAAGTCAATCTTGGAAAATACCTTTGCTCCCCTCATTTGATCAAAGAGGTCATCAATCCTAGGAAAATGATATTTATTCTTTACAGTAACCTTGTTCAACTATCTATAATCAATACATAACCTAAGTGTACCATCTTTCTTCTTTACAAACAGAACTGGTGCTCCCCAAGGAGACACACTCAGTCAGATATACTTCTTTTTCAACAACTCTTGCAATTGCATCTTCAACTCTAGCATATCCAGTGTGCTCATCCTGTAGGGTGTCTTGGACACTGGTGCTACTCCTGGCACAAGTTCAATTGTGAAATCAATGTCCCTTTTTGGAGGAATCCCTGGAATCTCATCAGGAAACACATCCTTGAATTCATGTAACACTTGATAGTCCTCCAACTTAGGAGTTTCATCTCCTGTTGGTTCCATAATATGAGATGCATACAACTGGCAACCTTTCCTATAAAAATTCTTCAACTGCATTGTTGAAACCTAACTTATTGAAATTACCTTTGGAATACCTTTCAAAGCTAATGGGTTTCCTTCTTCATATATGCATTCAAAAGTATTGTTATAATAGTGAAGCTTTACTCTGTGAGCTTCTAACCAATCCATTCCAATGAGAACATCATACGAACCAAGCGGTAGAACATTCAAATCTACACAAGTGATCAATCCATTCATAACCAATGGACATTTCTCCACTACTTCACTGACCTTTCTCTTATTCCCAGTGGTTAGTTGAACTAACCAAGATTTTCTATGCTTTACCTTCTTAAAAGCACAAATCCCCACTACTCTAGGGGTGATGTAACTGTGAGTAGAGCCAGGGTCAATCAACATAGAAATAGATTATTCAACAATCTTACCTGCAAATTCAACTACAGCTGACTGGTGATCTGGTTGGCGGTTCTCCAGTGTTGCATAAATTCTAGGGACTGCCCTTGCTACCTGACACACTATTTTTGCTTCCTGCATATTGTAAGCTAGCCTTGCACTTTCATTCTCGAGTGAACAATATCTGAGCAAGTGAGGCCCTTCACATTTCCAACATTTGAGTGGACCTTTATTCTGATGTGGATCTTTAGACTTTCCACCTGTCACTCCAACTGGATTACTCACTGCTTGGGATGGTTGCTTCTGCTGATTCCTGAATCTAGAAGGTTTGAAACCTTTCTTTCTTTGATCAAACTTCTCATTCTTCTTGTCCTTCCATGCCTTATGGCAATCAGGTTTACCTTTTCTTTTCTCATATAAATACTTAGCCTTCCTTATGGCTTCTTCAAGAGTTCTCAGTTTGTAAAAATCAATTCTATCTTTGTAAGACTGAGGCAATCCACTCAGAAACCACTGGACCTTCACTTTTTCATCTCTGATGTACTGGACATACCTCAATAATTCCAAAAAATTATTTGAATATTCATCCATGGTCTACTGTCCCAATCTCAGCTCATGGAACTCTTTAATCTTGTCATCATAATACCTATCAAAGAGGTATTTCTACTTGAAATACTTCCTGAACTGTTTCCACTTCAGTTTCCTTTCATTGATCCTCTTTACCTTCTTGAAGTTCTCCCACCAAATGGATGCTCTTCCATTCAGATTGAATATGGAAAATCTTTCCTTCATGTTTCCCAAATAATCCTACACTTGAAAGTACTTCTTTATCCCAAGAAGCCAAGCTTCAGCCTCTTGTCCAGTCTTTATCTCGCCATCAAATGTAGGAGGTTTAGCTTTCTTAAATTCATCTTGAGAGCGATCCCTATAGTGTCTTCTTCTTTTCCTTTTATGAGAAGATGAGCTTGAATCTCTGCTCGATTCTTCGGAGTCAGATGATCCACTAGAAGTCCTTCTCCTTCTTCTAGTACTGCTCTTACTACCTTCCGGTCTTGTTGTACCTCATCCAGAATCTATCTTTCTCTGCAAATATGTCAAACTCTAAAACATGGTAGCATTCAACTAATGTTGCTCTTCCTAGGCTTTAATCAAGCTTCTCATGGTGGCTGCAACATCTGATAGTGTCTCTTGGAATCTTCTTCCATTAGAATCTATGTCATCATTTCCATTACGGACATTTTTTCCAATGGCATCTCCTACACGCTCGTAAGAATCTCGAGCATCATATCTATCATGGGTTCTCATGACTGAACCACCTCTTGCTTTACCACGTTGTTCTACCCGGAATACCGCTCTTAGAGGTGTCTATAATTCTGCAAACATGTTAGTAGCAAACTGTTAGATGCATATCATTAAAATAAATTAGAACTACTTACCTTCCTCTTCTGGAAATTCATAAAATAACAATTTTGCTAAAACACAAAATATTCTCTCTTCTTGTTCAGCCTTGTAATTTACTGACAGTTTGCTGAAAAATCCACTGAAAAATAGTTGAAAACTGCTTGAAAAATCCACTTCGAAAAACCCAAATTTCCTTGTACAAGATCGGTTCTCATCCCAACTAATGTTCCAACGTTTTGGCAGCCAAAACCACTAATTTTCCCCGCTACTCATCGGCACTCTGTTCATCTATATTTCTCTGACGTATCGGACCTGTAGTGGTCTAAGCTTCTTAATTTCATTGAAGGGTTGCTCTTCTATTTCCTTCCACTATATCAGGTCCGTAATCATCTAACTTATGCGTTGCATCGACGGTCGGGTGCTCTGTGCATCAGGTGGCTAGTTGTCTTGGTTTCTGCAACGACGGCCAATGGTCCTTTTGTGTCTTCCACAGCCATAAGCCTATCAACGGTCGGAAACTCTAGTCACTGCAGCATCGGCAGTCAGGACTTCTACCCATCGGAAGGTTAGTCCTTTAGACTTTCACAACGGTGGATGCACAAACCACTAATTTCTCCCACAGTGTCGGCAAATAATTCAACTATAACTTTCCAATCGGCGATCAGAACAACTATCCATCGGAGGGATAGTATACTAAACAACCATAATGGTAGATGCTCAATCAACTATCTTCCGCTGATCAGCGCTCTAATCCTCTATCATTCGCCGATCGCCGATGGGTTCGACACTTAGATAAGTCTTTGAAATTTCTTCCTTGCATCGGCTCTTCTTTCAGCTAATGTTCACCAATCCACTCTGCTAGCCTCGGCAGCTTCTTCTTCTGTGCATCAGCGATCCCAACAGCTATTCATCAACGATCCCAACCACTATTCTTTTCCAATCGCTGATGATCTCGTTCCTTAGAAACTTTTTGAAAAAGTTTAGTTTTGACTTCCGCTACATCGGCTGTCAAAGCAACTATCCTCTGCAGCATCGACGGTCGAGGAATCTATTCGTCGGAAGGATAGTCCACTAGCCAGCTACAATGGCAGATGCAAAATCAACTAAATTTGTCTGACATAGTTCATCGGCGGTTCCATCGTCTAGTTGTCGGCGATGAAATCAACTAATTATCGCTGAGCCTTATTTCTCTTCCCTTCGTCGACATGTCATCGACAACCAATATCACTAAGCATTTGTGATGCGATCAACTAATCATTTCTGATCCAGTCGTCTAAGCTTCGCTGATCACCAACAATTCCACGACTTAGAAAATTTTCCAAAATTTTTTTCTTGTCTTTTCCTCCACCGGTGTTCCGATGGTGTCTTCGTCTATCTTTCGTCGATCCGTTTAACTACATTTCGGTGAAATCTTCCCTTATCTTCCACAGACTCCATTGGCTCCATATTTTACTATACGTCGCTGATCCAATCAACTATTTGTTGCTTTAACCAAAGTTGTCTATCCCTCATTGGGTGACCTTCAGACTAGCTCTTCCGCTGCATCGAAAAAACTTCTCACTAAGTTTTCCAATGAGCCAACATTTCTGGAACTTAGAAAATTTTTGAATTTTCCTGTCATTCACCCATTTTCTCCTGGTTTCTTCTGGGAAGTAGGCAACCTACCTCTGTTAACTGATCTTTCATGTCCCTCTGAGGCCCAAATGCTGCAACATAAGCTCTGTCACTGCATCTTTATGGCCCATTCAGGCCCATGCTGCAACCAGAGCTCTGATACCACACTGTAACATCCCCGACCCTCCAACCCACGAAGAGGACGCTACGATACACCAAACATCTGGGCAAGTAGCCCCATGAACATGCACATACATGTAATGCTGAAATAAAAATCCTAAGCATGCTACATACTAAGATGCATAATCATTCATATACATAGCAGAAGAAAACACCATTCATACATATACAATTCAGCATTTAACATGTACATAATCATAATCCATTAATAGTAACATAACTGTAGAAGTAAAATAGTCAAGGAATACTTATCTTATAGAACTGTCCCACAACTAGCTACATCACTACAATGTTCCACCCAACCATAGGCCCGCATGCTCTTTAAACTTTCAGCAATGCTTCCACCCTCGAGTCGGGCATGATTCCCCAAGGAATAAGGAACTAGCAGGCTTACACATAGCCAAGGATAACAACACAACAATGATACATGGATCAGCCAAGCCAACACAGTTGGGTTTATCAGGCGAACAACAGATCATCCAACCCAACCAAGTTGGGTTTATCAGGCCATCCAAGAGCTAGTAAAGGCTAAATGCTAATCTAGTGAGCTCCTTGAGGAGCTAAGGACACCTACACCAGAACCATTCTGAATTCTAGGACACCCACACACACCCAACACAAGGAAATCAGTCCTTTCTCTGCAACACAGTCCCTCAGACCCTGATCTCTGTTTCAGTGCTATTCAGGGGTTGTGGAGAAGAAAGCCATCCCACTAGCTCTGTCTGTGTGGTTCCCAACCCACCAGGTTTATTAAGCATAGCAAGTCTTCATTCACCACTCCAATACAGTCTGAGGAAAAAACCACTGCATGATGCAACAACCAGCTATTAAAGCTTTAACAGGGGATATACAACTCCTTGGATCGTCCTTGGCCCTATCGTGGCCAAAACGATCCCACAACAACCTACAGCATCCCAAATCACAAGGGAAAACCACATCCAACTAGAATGTGGATGAAACCACAACCCACACAATGTAGGTACTCCCAGCAACCCAATTGATCAGAGGATAACAACAACCACAGTCCAACGATGAAGTATCTGAACATCAAACAGTCTAACAATGGGAAAGGGAAAACAATCTCCTGCATGAGAGTGGACATATCATGGACTAGAAATCGGAAAGAAAAAGGGAGAACGAATTCCCAAACAATAAATCACCCTCCTTCTTAACTCAGCTCTATGTGAGGAAGACCATTTGAACCCCCTGCGTGTGAGAAATTGAACAGAACAAAACGTCTCAGTGTGGGAGTGAACCCAACGGCCAAGAGAGTGGCGTAGTCGTGGTTCTCTTACCCATGTGAAAATGGAGAAATAGCTAGCGGAGTGAGCATGTGGCAAATACTGACAATCTTTCCACCCACCACTTCCCAGCAATAACTACCTCAACTAAACAGGGGTTTAAGGTGTGACACATGGCTTTTCCCCATGGGGTCCATGTTTAGCAATCCCCCCTTAACCTTAGGAAATCATGCCCTTTTCAATATGGTTGCAGTGAACATATATGGTTGGGTTTCGTTAATTAAAATGCACATTTACATGATGCCACAATTTAATACGTGCCGTATGTCCCAATATACCATCGATGACAATTCCAATCCGAAACATAACATAACCAAATCGATGGTGGGGCCTTTGCCTTTAGATCCTCACCATGATTATTTAGAATATATGTATCATGTATATTTAATGCATCGGGGTCAAAACTGGGGTGTTACAGGATCTGAATACCACTTTGGGAACATATATGCAGTAACTCATTACTTACATACTCCCCGCCATTATCATATCTCAAGATCTTGATATTTTGGCCATATGCATTCTCAATCAAGGCCTTCAATTCAGTGAATTTTTCCAAGAATTTTGACTTCTTTTTTATAAAAAGACCCATGTGTATCTACAAAAGTCATCAATGAAAGTCAGAATGTACCTTGATCCATTCATGGATGTGATAGGAATGGGACCTCTAATATCAAAATGTATCAGCTCCAAGATGCATGATGCTCGACTTGCCTTCCCCCGATCGAACTTATGCTCAGGGTGCTTTCCAACAACACAGCCCTTGCAAATTCCAGTGGTAGCTTCAATGACCGGGAGGCCTTCAACCATAGAATTCTTCTGTAATTTCTGCAAGTATTTGAAGTTCAGATGGCTGAACCTCTCATGCCACAGTCTACTACTTCATTTCCATTAGTCAGCAATGCGATGGGCTTTGCATCCACAACAAAATGGGAGAACTCATAGGCTTTTGCATGATGGTTTGCAAGGCCTTTTGCTACAAGTTTTTCGGATGCAAGTTCTGTGATCTCTACATCATATAGGCTAAAGGAGACTCTCTTGGGCACTCCCATATGTGTCATTTGATAAACACTTAGGGGGTTTGATGCAAGATGGTACATACAGAACATTGGAAAAATAACCATGCTCAAGATCTACAGTACCTTGTCCTTCGAATATGATTATGGAGTCATCTCCCATGTGGATGGGAATGGATTTTTTGGTCTCCAAATATGAGAAGGAGTCTCTTTCAGCCATCATGTGGTTCAAATCTCTAGAATCTATCAAGAGTTCTTTGGACTTCAAAGTGCTTTCCATGTGGGCATGACCTCTTTCATGTTAGGGTTCCCGATCTGGGTGATCTCTCCTCTGAAAGATTTCTGGAAGATTGATGTGATTTCTCTCAAGGAGAGAGGTAGCTTCATCAAGTTTGTTTTTCATGTAGGCATGTTTAAGGTGGAAGCCCTCCCCACAGTATGGACACTTGACTTTTTCCTTTCCATGATTCCCTTTTCCTTTGTTCTTCTTTGAGCCGGAAGACTCTTCATGCTGCTGGTTTTCAACTTTAGGCTTAGGAGATTTGAATTTGGTTATTGGGTTCTTTTGCTGCTTTCCTTTACCCTTCAGATATTTAGGCCCCGAGATATGGAGGGCTTGATCATGGGAGGATCTGATGATCCCCATCTGGACAAGCTTATCATGTTCAATTGTTAGGGACTCAATGAAGGCATTGAGTGAAGACATCTTCCATCCAGGGGTTGTGAGCTTCCCAGCATGGAATTTAGAGACAAACACTGAATAATCAGCTCCAAGTTTGGAGAGTATGGCAAGGATGAGCTGATCATCCTCCTTCTCCACCTTACATTGCTTCAACAGTAAGACAATGTGCTTAAAATTTGTGAAAAAATCATTTAAGGTATCGAAATTGGAAGGATGGAGAGACATCAATTCATTCTCAAGCTGGTATACTCTCAAATCATCCTATTTTCCATACAAGGTTTCAAATTTGTCCCATATTTCCTTTGGAGTCTTCAATCTCGAGAGATGGAAAAGAAGATCCTGGGAAATAGAGAGTCACAAGAATTCAAATGCTTCATCTTTTTTGTTCAAGAATATAGATTTGTCTATCATAGAAGCAAGCTCTTCTTCAGTGTCCATAGTGACCCTATAGAGTCCTCTGGCATGTAGCTAGATCTCCATGTCTCCTTTCCATTAATGGAAATTGAAAGGAGTCAAGAGTTATATGGAAGAAGCCATTTGAAACTATTGGAGCGAATGCTTTCATCTGTTAAAAACCTACAAATCACAACAAAAGGGGCACCGTAAGGTCAGAAATCCTGCACATTTTAGGCTTTCATCACACCCAGCATAGTTGATCAAGCAAGCTTGATCAACAATTTCCTTACTTGGGGTATTAAGTGGTAAGCCTTGGCTTCTGGTGCAGTGCTATAATTTTGAGCTTTTGCTCAATTTTTCATGCAAGATCTGTCAAAAATCTTGTTTTTGAGATATCTGAACTTTGTCCCGCCATGAGCTCTGATACCACATTAATTTTTCACAGTGGTTTAGGAATTGAAAACACAGTCTCACAAAGAATACAGACAAATATGCATAAAATTGGCAAAATGGTGCTGCAATGGAAGTAGCAGCTCTGTATAATCAAATGAAAGAATGATGATACAATACAATGATCATGCAAGATGCATGAATTCCAAGACATTTTGAATTCG
The DNA here is from genome assembly GCA_001517045.1 of Pseudotsuga menziesii. Taxonomy (NCBI): domain Eukaryota; kingdom Viridiplantae; phylum Streptophyta; class Pinopsida; order Pinales; family Pinaceae; genus Pseudotsuga; species Pseudotsuga menziesii. Next base: position 50,597 of record LPNX011148870.1, read on the forward strand.
TAAGGAGGTCATTCGAATTGAATGAGTGAGTCTAACTTAACTGACCATAAGCCACAGTGAACACACTAGTTAACCACTGATCAAATCCCTAATTGACTCAAGTGAGTCATAACTGAGGTCAGAATGCAATAGATGATTGAGTCTAACTAAAATAGCTTAGACACATGTCACAGCATTCCAACCAATAAGTGGTAGCACATCATTAACTCCAATGAACCCCGATGAGGTTAACTGAAGTCTAAATGACCATCAGAGGTGGTTGGAGGTGCCCCTATTGACTCCAGTTCATTAAATATTAATTAAATAATCAATTTAATGAATGGAGGCACCTTCATTGCTCTGTTTAACTGATTGTAACCATTAGTTATCAATTAAGTGCATTTATGACACTCAGATCACCCTCGAAGTGCTCCGGTTAGCCTCCCTGAATGAAGGAGAAAGCTTAGTTGGCCTCCTTGACTGAAGGTAGGCATGGGTGTACTCATGCTGATGTCATACAATGCTCCTCTGATGTTAATTAAGTCAATAAAAATTAGGATAGTTGTTTAACTGGGCCAAATTGATAAAAATAAGTGTGTATGGTGGTAAATGTCTCCAACAAGGGGTTGGTGTTTGTGGCATATGGTTATGCCATCAAAACTATGGCTTAAACCTTGTTATTTGCAATTATGGAGGGTTTAATATTTAAGGTGGAGGGGTTTTCAAAGGATGGTGAGAAATATGTGGAATCCAAACTATGCAATGGTGGTTTTTGATCTATGTGGTAGTGGTGGGAAGAGTGGCGTAATTAATGTGCCTTAGAAAACAAGGGAATATTTCCTTAAGCGTTGTGGTATGGTTTTGATGTCATTCTTTTGGATTTTTTTTTTGGTTGGGGAGAGGGTTCACGCTCTTGGTTCAAGTTGCACGTCCATGCTATGCAACCACTAAGCTCTGAGCTTGCATAAGGTATGCTCTGTTAGTATGTTTTCACAAGTTCTCTTTCAATTTATTTTATAGTTTAGAAATGGCACACTTATGATAAATTTCGTTTCGTTTGTGCAGGTGAACCGAGCATTGGTAATCTGCATGGTAGAAGGCAGAGATATAGGTTTCTTGTGCAACCAAAATCTGGGTAAGCCCCGAATTGGAAATGGCCTTTATACTTGCTCGGTTGTTTTAGCAGAGGGTTGAAAACTTGGGTGCGGGGAAACGTATGGTTGATCCATTTTGTTGTTTTTGGTTTTTTACATTGTTTTGGCATTTGGTATATACGACTGTGCAAGTCTTTCATGGCTATTCCAACTTGTAAATTCGATATGTTTAACTGGTTAACAACAATTAGGCTCTGTGTATAAGTTTATAATTTTCTACGAAAGGATTTGGTTCATACTTTTATTTAATGGCCATATTTGTTTTGGTAAATGGCTCTATGATTTTATAATCCATTTTCCTTTAAATTTTATAGTGTCATTTCTATGCAATGTCACAAATGATGCCATAGTTTGGTAACGTGCACGTATGGTATAAGAGTGTGGTTTTAAAATGGATGTGTTTGCTTAGATGATAAGGTAGCTTGGTTTTATAGCTTAGTCACTTCTTACACTCAACTGTAAGCATATAAATCGGGCCTTAGATTTTACGATCCAACATGTGTATATTAATTAAATCATTTTATGTGTAAATCGTGATTGTGATTGTGATGGTGTTGGGACACGTGTAGCTCTGTTCCGTACTTGATATACAATTCTTTTCCAACTAAATATTACGAGCATCATGTAAGGTGAAATCCTTCGTGGTTGATACCTCTTGTATCGTTTTGGTATTTTCATTGTGTGTTCACACGATTCGATCCTAGGTATTTTAATTGTTGTGATTGCATTTTTAAAGAATGTAATTCCTTGTTTTAATATGGTCTTTATGTATTAATTATTGTGATTCCACTGAACACAATGTATTGGGAATAACTCTGTTTAGTCTGGATGTTTTATTTATTCTATACTTAAATGTATTAGATGGGATTCATTGGTAGCAATTTGTTTGTAAATGATTAACATACGGGCAACCAATCCTTTACAGGATTCGATGGTTGGGATGGGTGAAATAAGGTTTAGAAGTGTTAATATTTACATAACATGATTTGGAAACTCATGGCTAGTAGTCTTTACAAATTTTTACTTGTAGTATTTATGATCTTGGTTGAAGATCTGCATATTTGAATACATGGTCCAACTAGATTCCCATTTGTTTAAATTATGAAACTCAGTTTGAAATATTTTAGATAATCTCTAAGGCTAATCTTTATGTTGTTGACTAATCTATTTGTTTAAACTTGGACTCAACCTTTAATTTGTAGATAGGTTTTCATGTCTAAATTCTCTTAGCTTTTGATTTAAACAGTTCTAGAAATTTTAAATGTCAAACAATTTAATTTAGATTCAAAATCCTATCTGTTAGATAAACTATCTACTTTATCTTTGCCCAAACATTATTATAAACTAAACCAGAGATTTGAAAAATATAGATAACATAAAACTAATAATAAACCAAATACAACTATGTTCAAAACAATAAAATAATTAGTAACTACATAGTTAAAAACAAACAAACAAGAGATCGAATATCTTAACTCACTATTTCAAAATAAATCAAAATGCTGGCAGATTTCATATTTCCAGCAAACGCATTATTCCCAAATGTAAATATTCATAAACACCATTACTTAAACCAAACCTAATGTTAGTAAACATTGTAACTAATATCATAAAAACAAGTATCAATTGTACCAAAGGTGTGGAGGCTATAAAAAACAAGTAAAAATCTGTAAATACTACAAGTAATACTACTTTCAATTTATAAATGGCTAGTAACTCTGCACACTTAAACACACCGAATTAATAAACACTTAGATAACTCTGACCTCAGATATGTTAACTGAATAAATTGGAAACTACCACGTTCCTCCCAACAATGACCCAGAACCATTCCTGGTCTTAATCCGGATCCCCCCAAGTTGGTTCCAACATGCAAGTAGTCTAGAGCTCCTAAAGGTAAGGCTTCTCCTATATGGAATATCAGGTTCAGTACCAGATTGCTTTTCTTTTGGCAATGCTCTCCAAAATTATTAGAAATAATGATCAGATCATATTGGATCCCCAAGCCTTTCCTTGGCTTAGGTATTTATAGGAAATCTTTAGGAAAAAGGGCAGTTAAACTTCAGTTAGATCAAGAATCCATTATCTTCTTGAAAATAACCTTTAATTGATTTATGTGAAGTTAATAATTATTTTGCTTAACTTAGGAACTCTTTTACTAGTTCCTAATTTGACTCTTTAGGATTAAATATTTATATAATCATTTTAGTAAATAATAGTACATAGATTCTTTATTCATTATTTATAGTTATTATTATTTATTTATTTTTAATATATATACTTATTCTTTTATTCTTAATAAATATGAACTATACATATA
>LPNX011148870.1:54251-101252 GCA_001517045.1 Pseudotsuga menziesii
TTTAGGTAGGGTTGGTCAACGAAGTTAGGAAGCTCTAAACCTCCTTGCATGTTGGATTTCCTCGTATATCATCGCATTTATTCAGTACTTGATGAGAAGTATAAATTCAACATTTCATTTAATCAACTTAAATATAAGTAAGATAAGGTCAGTGCTTTTCAAAGTTGTTTTCACTCAAGACAATTTAATTTTCAGTAACTTTTAGTGCTATTCAGAGCCCAAGCTCAACGCTAAAAACTAGGAGTTACACTTAGAGAAATTCCAAAGCCTCTTTCTCATCACTAATGCAGGGATGTACTTGTACAATACACCTAGGGATACAATGGCCAAGGATCTGATGTTCCATATCTTATGCTCAACATCAATTTGGAATGCTCCAGGGCTTATGCTCAACACTTCCAATTCTTATATTTCATGTGCTCCAGATTTTATGCTAAAAAAAAACATCTCATAACTCATGTGTTCCAAAGCTGGCACTCAACAAAAAATAAAATCATTCATGTGCTATATAGATTGCGCTCAATACAAATTCTCATCACTTATGTGCTTCAGGGTCCACGCCCAACACATTATAGAATTCAATCATGCATTTGGTCTTCTGTACATTTAATCACAATCATCACCTCAGTATATGCATTTAAGATAAATGTCATGTCCCCGGTTTCGACCCCGTTTGCATGATGCATATATTGTAATTAATCGTGGTGAGGAGCTCAAGGCAAAAGCCCCACCATCGATTTTGTTGTGTATGTTTCGGCAATGGGGATAATTGCCGGTGGCATCTCATGCTATAAGGCACATTATAATTTGGCATCATGTAAACCCGCACATCAATTAAAATAAACCACAACCAGCTACGGCAGTGCAACGTTGAATGAAAAGGGCATGGTTCCAAAGGATAAGGGGTGGGGGATGTCAAACCTTGGTTATGGGGAAAAACCCATGTCTTATTACCTTGTGGTTTTCTACCTTTGTTATTTGTCACCTTTCTTGTCTTACCCAACCTCTTTCAACCTCTTTAATGTTCTGTTGGGTAGTTGGGCAGCTATGGCTGTTGGTGGATGGGCAGTTATTGCCTTTGGGAGTGGGGTGGCAGGACTGTCAGTCCTTTGCCCACATCCACACTCCACCCACGACTCCATGCTTACCCTGCCTATTTTGTTCTCCTCACACGCCTGTTCATTGTGCCCATCGTGCATTCTCTCCACGGTTTGTTCACCTCTACCCACGAATTGTCTGTTGGCTCTTCACGCACAAGCTCTGGGCGTTTTTGGGTCTCACGCAGGTTTTCTTCCTCTCCCCCACGAGTTGCTGAACACCCACGAACTGCAAATTGCGTCCTTCCTGTTGTGTGTGCATCCACAGACAAAAACGGAGCCGTTTTTCCTCACGCAGGGCCTCCATTGTCTGTTCCTTTCCTTGTTGGTTCGGATTGTTTAACCACGCACCGGTATTCTTCTGTTGGGGGCGCTCATGAAGAGCTGAGAGCCATTCTCTTGCATCCACGACTGACTGTGAAGGGCCATTCACATTTTTTGCTGTCTCACAGGTTATTTGGGCCGTTTTACCCGGCTGTAAGTTGTGCACACTCATAAATTCGGGGCTGTAGTTTTCCCCATGTTGTAAATGTCTTTACTGTTACGTCTGGAGCTGTTGTAAATTCGAATGAGAGTCATTTTGGCCACGATAGGGCCAAGAATGACTCAGAATTCGTTTTCCCTGTTTAAGCTGTGACAGCTAAGTAATTGCCTGAGTGCAATGGTTGGTCTTCTGACCGTGCTGTCTTGGCTTGTCTGTTGAAAGCCTGTGAAACCCAGCTATGTTGGTTTGATGTTTATGACCCCTTGGCTATGTGCAAGCCTGCAATTTGTCCCCTTATCCTGAAGGAATCATGCCCAGCTCGGGGGTGGCAGCGCTGTTGAGAGATTGATGAGCACGCTGGCCTATGGTTGGGTGGAACGTTGCAGCGACGTAGCTGGTTGCGGGTGAAATTCTTCATCAATAGATAAGTGCCGCTGTTTACTGCATCTCTGTAATTTATATTGGTGTTAAATGAAGTATAATGAACATGGAGATTGCTGGAATGTGTGTGTTTGCTTCCGCTGTATGATTGAGATAAATGCATTTGTGTATGCTTAATTCCAGCATTTGTTTTCTGTTTATGTTCATTGGGCATCTTGCCCGGCTGTGTTGTTGTGTTGTTCGCGTCCTCTTCGCCGGTTGAGGGACAGGGACGTGACAATAAATCAAATAATATATCCAGTGCATCGTCCTACAACAATAATCTTGTCCATCATGGTCCATGCCCAACATATACAATCTGTAACACCCCGGTTTTGACCCCGATGCATTAAATATACATTATATATATATACATTTAAATAATCATGGTGTGGAGCTAAAGGCCAAGGCCCCACCATCGATTTTGTTATGTTGTGTTTCAAATTGGAATTGTCACCGATGGTATATTGGGACATACGACACGTATTAAATTGTGGCATCATGTAAATGTGCATTTATAATTGAAATGAACCCAACCAGCTATGTTCACTGCAACCATATTGAAAAGGGCATGATTTCCTAAGGTTAAGGGTGGGGATGTTAAATCTTGAACCCATGGGGGAAAATCCATGTGCCACCACCTTGTTTTATTTGCTCACCTTCCCTTGCCTCATCCAACCACCACCTTAATTGCTTTGTAGTTAGTTGGGGCATCTATTTGTTGGCAGGAAGACCACTATGCTCACGCCTACACTCTCTCCATGATGCACCTTTTGGGTTGTGGATGGTCTGTCCACTATCCCTATCGGGAGCTGTTCATTTTCCCTCACGGGGGCTGAGATAAAAGGGGCCATGATTCATTGATTGGGGGTTGGTTCTTCCTTTTCTCATGGAGTTGTTAGCCTGTGGATCTGTTATTCCTCCTACTCATGCATAGAGTCTACGTTTTTACTCCACCATTGTTTTCCAACATTGTTGTTGTGTCTGGACTGTGCGACATTCTCTTGCTTCATCATGAGTCATTGCTATGGTTTTCTCCTGTTGTTTTCCACAATTGTTGGCTATGTTTTTCCCTTTTGATTTGGATGATGTAGGCTGCTATGGGATATTTTTTGCCACGATAGGACCAAGAATGATTCAAGGAGTTTCTTTTCCCTTGTTAAAGCTTTAATAACTGGTTTGTTGCATGCACGCAGTGGTTTTGTCCTTTGACTCCATTGGAGTGGTGAATGAGGGTCTGATGTGCTTGATAAACTTGGTGGGTTAGGAACCACATAGACAGAGCTAGTGGGATGGATTTCTTCTCCACAACCCCTGAATAGCACTGGAAGGGAGATCAGGGTCTGAGGGACTGCGTTGCAGAGAAAGAATTGATTTCCTTGTGTTGGGTGTGTGTGGGTGTTCTAGAAGCCAGGATGGTTCTGGTGTCAGTGTCTGTAGCTCTTCAATGGGCTCACTAGCTTAGCATTTATCCTTTCCCGGCTCCTAGATGGCCTAATAAACCCAACTTGGTTGGCTTGGTTGATCTGTTGTTCGCCTAATAAACCCAACTGTGTTGGCTTGGCTGAACTGTGTACCCTTGTGGGACTGTTATCCTTGGCTATGTGTAAGCCTGCTAGTTCCTTATTCCTTCAGGAATCATGCATAGCTCGGGGGTGGCAGCGTTGTTGAGAGATTAAAGAGCACACGGGCCTATGGTTGGGTGGAACATTGCAGCGACGTAGCTGGTTGTGGGACAAGTCCTTTATAAGATAAGTATTCTTTCCTAACTTGTGTCTGCAATCATATTTATTATTGATGAATGATGATGTACATGTTGAATGTTGATTGAGATGTTTTGCTTCCATTGTGTATATGAACGATCATGCTCCGTTTTATGTTTTATATTTTTAATTATCTTGCTTCAGCATTATATGTATGTATGTTCATGTTCATGGGGCTAGATTCCCGGATGATTGATGTATCGTATCATCCTCTTTTCCAGTTAGAGGTTCAGGGACGTTACAGTGTGGTATCAGAGCTCTGGTTGCAGCATGGGCCTAAATGGGCCGTGAAGATGCAGTGACAGAGCTTATGTTGTAGTAATTGGGCCTCAAAGGGCCATGAAAAAATCAGTTAACAGAGGTAGGTTTCTTACTACCTAGAAGAAACTAGGAGGAAATGGGTGAATGATAGGAAAATTCATAAAATTTTCTGAGTGCCAGAACTATCAGCTCATCAAAAAACTTAGTGAGAAGTTATTTCGATGCAGCAGAAGAGCTAGTCTGAAGGTCACCCGATGAGGGACAAACATCCTTGGTTTCAGAAAATTTTCTAAGTGCTTGGCCGTCGACACATCAAAAAACTTAGACAGATGGACCTCCGATGCAGACCTCAACGGCAACGAAATTAGTTAGATGGATCAGCAACATCTAGTTGATCAACCACCCAACGCTGACTATAGGCGATCGGCACCACTAAGTTGAAGGGATCGTCGATGACATGTCAGCGGAGGTTAGTAAATTGATCGGCGACATTAGCCATTTGGACCACCGACAACGACGGAGAGAAAATTTTGGAGAAAACTTTTCTAAGTAGTGGAATCATCGGCAATCGACGATGATTAGTTGATCACATCGCCAATGCCTAGATGATCAAGTTGCCGACGTGGAAAAAAGTTTGGTGACTACATCAGAAGAGGTTAGATGATCTTGCGCCACCATTACATATGGCTAGACAACTATGCTTCCAACAGGTAGAGCCTCCTACTGCCGATGCCGCAAAGGATAGTTGCTCCGACGGCCGATGCGGCAGAAGACAAGGCAGGAAATTTTCAAAAAAAATTATAAGGAATGAAATCATCAGCGATCGGAGAGGAATATTTGTTGACATCGCTGATGAATATTTGTTGACATCGTTGATGAATAGTTGAAGGAAGAACCGATGCAAGAGAAAAATTCAAAAAAATTTCTAAATGTTCATCGGCCATTGTAAAATGTTAGTTGTAGGGGTCACCGATGAACACCGGAAGGAATTAGTGGTTCGAGCGGCGCCGTTACGGAAGCCTAGAGCACTAATCCTCCAATGGAAAAAGGTTTTGACTGTTGATGCCAATTAAGTTGTGCTTTAGATCTTTGATAAAAAATCATTAGGGGATCAGGCCGCCGATCGAAAAAGGATCAAAGTTGATGAACCACCATTGCGGCTACCTAGGAGGCTACCCGTTCGATGTAATAAAGGATCTGATCGCCAATGCATCAAAGATGCATTTTCACTTGGATCGCTGATGTGTAGAGGTTATTCCTTTTTATGGTCGATGGGGTATAAGGTCTGCGGAGACCGCAATGAGAGTACCACCCACCGTTGCAGCTGCTGAGGGAACTATCCCGCCGATGCATTAGTCTTTCCACTCGCCGATGCTGAGGTGTTTAGTGAATAGTAGTTCTGAGTTCCTATAACATAACTACGGTGGTGTTTAGTGCTCGGGAGTGCTAACACTATGGAAGTATTGAGGTTTAATCCACCGATACCAACCCGTCCGATGAAACAACGGATCTGATCACTGATAAAAAACAATTAGTGGATCAGATGCCGATCGAAAGAGTTAGGGCTTGTGGAACCGTCCTTACACATGCCTATGAGACTAAGTGTCCGATGCCACATTGGGATGTCACTCTGACTGTTGACAAAGCTTTGATCCATGGAAATTTTAAAGGGATCATTGGCCACCATTGTGGAAGCCCTGATAACTAGCCACCCGATGCACAGAGCATCCGATCGCTGACGCAGCAGTTAGTCAATTTTATCGTCGATGAGGTTTAGAATAGTAGACAAACAACTCGCCGATACAGTAGAGAAAATTAGACATTCTAGCTGCCAAAATGTCAAAAGGTTAGTAAATAAAGGACCCGATGAACAGTCTATTTTCTTGCCGAAGCAAATCAGAAGTTTAGTTGATTTCCCCCCCGAAACATCGAAGAGTTAGCAGGGAAGAGACCCAATGAGGAGAAGAAAATTTTGGGTTTTTTAAATGGAATTTTCTTAGCAAATTCCAACTATTTCAGCAGATTTCAGAAAATTGTCGGTGGATTACAGAGCTGAATAAGGGATAGAGAAAATTTTGTGTTTTAGAAAAATTGTTGTTTTATAAATTTCCAGAAGAGGAAGGTAAGTAGTTTTGATTTATATTAATGAGATGCATCTAACAGTTTGCTACTAACACATTTGCAGAATTATAGACCACTTCCAAGAGAAGTATTCTAGGAAGAATAGTGTGGTGAAGCAAAAGTGGTTCAGTCATGAGAACCCATGATGGGTATGATGCTCAAGATTCTTACGAGTGTGCAGGAGATGCCATGGGAGAAAATATCCATAATGGAAATGATGACATAGAGTCTAATGGAAGGAGATTCCAAGAGACGTCGTCAAATGTTGCAGCCACCATGAGAAGCTTGATTAAAGCCCAGGAAGAGCAGCGTCAGCTGAATGCTGCCATGCTGCAGAGTTTGATAGACTTGCAGAGAAAGATAGACTCTAGATGAGGTACAGCAAGGCCAGAAGGCAGTAAGAGCAGCACTAGGAGAAGGAGAAGGAATTCTAGTGGATCATCTGATTCTAAAGAATCTAGTAGGGATACGAGCTCATCTTCTCATAAAAGGAGAAGAACAAGACACCATAGGGATTGCTCTCGGGATGAATTTAAGAAAGATACACCTCCTACATTTGATGGTGAGATAAAGACTGGACAAGAGGCTGAAGCTTGGCTTCTTGGGATAAAGAAGTACTTTCAAGTGCAGGATTATTCAGGAAACATGAAGGCAAGAGTTTCCATATTCAATCTAAATGGACGAGCATCCATTTGGTGGGAACACTTCAAGCAAGTAAAGAAGATCAGTGAAAGGAGACTGAAGTGGAAACAGTTCAAGAAATATTTCAAGCAGAAATACCTCTCTAACAATTATTATGATGACAAAATTAAGGAGTTCCATGAGCTGAGATTGGGACAACAGACCATGGATGAATATGTAAATAAGTTTTTGGAATTATTCAGGTATGTCCAGTACATCAAAGATGAAAAAGTAAAGGTCCAGTGGTTTCTGAGTGGATTGCCTCAGTCTTAAAAAGACATAATTGAGTTTTATGAACCGAGAACTCTTGAAGAAGCCATAAGGAAAGCTAAGTATTGCTATGAGCAAAGCAAAGGTAAACCTGATTACCATAAGGCATGGAAGGACAAGAAGAATGAGAAGTTTGACCAAAGAAGGAAAGGTTTCAAACCTTCTAGATTCAGGAATCAAAAAAAGCAGTCATCCCAAGCTGCAATTAATCCAGAGGGAATGACAGGTGGAAAGCCTAAAGAACCACAACAGAACAAAGGTCCACTAAAATGTTGGAAATGTGAAGGACCCCACTTGCACAGATATTGTCCACTTCAGAATGAAAGTGCAAGGCCAGCTTATAAGATTCAGGAAGCAGAAATAGTGGGTCAAGTAGCAAGGGCAGTCTCTATAATTTATGCTGCACTGGAGGACCGCCAGGAAGATCACCAGTCAACTGTGGTTGAAGTTGCAGGTAAGATTGTTGAACAATATGTTTCTATTTCGATTGACTCTGGTTCTACTCACAGTTACATCACTCCTAGAGTAGTGGAGATTTGTGCTTTTAAGAAGGTAAAGCATAGAAAATCTTGGTTAGTTCAACTAGCCACTAGGACTAAGAGAAAGGTCAATGAAGTGGTAGAGAAATGTCCATTGGTTATGAATAGATTGATCACTTCTGTGGATCTAAATGTTCTACTGCTTGGTTCCTATGATGTTCTCATTGGAATTGATTGGTTAGAAGCTCATAGAGTAAAGCTTGACTATTATAACAAGACTTTTGAATGCACAGATGAAGAAGGAAACCTAGTAGTTGTGATAGGTATTCCGAAGGTGGTTTCAGTAAGATAGGTTTCAGCAATGTAGTTGAATAAGTTCTATAGGAAGGGTTTCCAGTTGTATGGAGCTCATATTCTGGAACCAATAGGAAATGAAACTCCTAGGTTGGAGGACTATCAGGTGTTACAGGAATTCAAGGATGTGTTTCCTGGCGAGATTCCAGGGCTTCCTCCAAAAAGGTACATTGATTTCACCATTGAACTTGTGCCAGGAGTAGCACCAGTGTCCAAGACACCCTACAGGATGAGTACACTGGAGATGCTAGAGTTGAAGATGCAACTGCAAGAGTTGTTGGAAAAGAAGTATATTTGACTGAGTGTGTCTCCTTGGGGAGCACCGGTTCCATTTGTAAAGCAGAAAGATGGTACACTCAAGTTATGTATTGATTACAGATAGTTGAACAAGGTTATTGTGAAGAATAAATAACCTTTCCCTAGGATTGATGACCTCTTTGATCAAATGAGAGGAGCAAGGGTATTTTCCAAGATTGACTTGAGGTCTAGTTATCATCAAGTGAGAATAAAGGACGAAGACATTCATAAGATAGGCTTCAGGACAAGGTATGGGAATTATGAGTTTGTTGTGGTACCATTTGGTCTCACCAATGCACCAGCTACATTTATGTGCCTTATGAACAATGTCTTAAGTAAGTATTTGGACAAGTTTGTTCTTGTTTTCCTTGATAACATTCTTGTTTATTCTAAGAATGAGGAAGAAGATGAAGAGCATTTGAGATTGACATTGCAATTGCTCAGGGAGCATAAGCTGTATGCAAAACTGAGAAAGTGTGAATTCTATAGAGATAGAATTCAGTATTTGGGTCACATTATCTCAAAAGAGGGTATATCTGTGGACCCTAAGAAGATTGAAGCCATTATGATTTGGCCTACTCCAAGAAATGTGACAGATGTAAGATATTTTATGGGACTTCCAGGATACTACCAAAGATTCATTGAAGGATTTTCCAAAGTTGCACATGCTATCACTTCTTTGCAAAAGAAGGGGGTAAAGTTCGAATGGAATTCGAAGTGTGAAGAGATCTTCCAGCGGTTGAAGAATCTTCTCACCAGTGCACCAGTGTTGAAAGTTATAGATCCAGAGAAATATTTTGTGGTATGTACCGATGCATGCGGACAAGGGCTGGGAGGATTCCTTATGCAAGACAACCACGTGATATTTTATGAGTCAAGAAAGCTGAAGTATCATGAGAAGAACTATGCCACTCATGATCTCGAGCTTTCAGCCATAGTACATGCTCTCAAGATGTGGAGGCATTACTTGATGGGTAGAAGGTTTGAGCTCAGAATAGACCATTGTGGTCTGAAGTATTTGTTTGATCAGCCCACTCTAAATGCTAGGCAAGCGAGATGGCTGGAATTTTTATGTGAGTTTGATTTCGAAATAAAGCACATAAAAGGAAAGGAGAATAAGGTAGCCAATGCACTCAACAGGAAGGTACAGGAAATGCATGTGGCATCTCTTAGTATTTTCCAATCAGATTTGAGGCAGCAGATTGGTAATCATGTTGCCAGAGATGGATTGTACGAGTAGGTAAAAGACAAATTGCAGCAGCAAAGTCTTGAGAAGAGGTATGAGGGATATAAATTGGAAGAAGGTGGAATTCTTAATTATAAAGGCAGAATTTATATTCTGAATGTAGCAGATTTGAGGAGAGTTGTTATGGATGAAATCCATCAAGCTCCGTATTCTGGTCACCCAGGATATCAGAAGACAATTGCTACAACTAGAAAGCAGTACTTTTGGCCAGGAATGGAAAAGGACATGGAAGAATACATTTCAAGGTGCATGAAATGTCAAAAGGTAAAGGTTAAACATCAACATCCCCCAGGTTTATTGCAGCCTTTGCTAGTTCCGAAATGGAAATGGGAAGTTATTTCCATGGATTTTATTATAGGATTGCCGATGACTTGGAGACAACATGATTCCATCATGGATATAGTAGACAAGTTGACAAAAGCAACACATTTTATACCAGTGAAGTCTACGCACAAGACTGATGACATTGCAAAGATCTTCATGAAGGATATTTTCAAATTGCATAGATTGTCAAAGGCAATAGTTTCCGACAAAGATGTCAAGTTCACTTCCAATTTCTGGAAGGGATTGTTTGCATATTTGGGTACAAAGCTAAACTTCAGCACTACCTACCATCCTCAGACAGATGGGAAGACAGAAAGAGTTAATCAGGTGCTTGAAGATATGCTTCGCATGTATGTGATCGACAAACCAACCAAGTGGGAAGATTACTTACACTTGGTAGAGTTTGCTTACAATAATGGACAGTAGGCATCCTTGGGGATGATTCCATATGAAGCTTTGTATAGAAGGAGGTGTAGGACACCAGTGACTTGGGATAACCCAGTGAACAGAGTTGTGCTTGGACCAGAGTTTCTCAAGGAAATGGAGCAAGAGGTTGTAAAGATCAGGCATAATCTGAAAGAAGCACATGATAGACAAAAGAGCTACGCAGATAAGCATAGGATGAACAGAGAGTTCAGTTTTAGGGATCATGTTTACCCCAAAGTGAAAGAAAGGAAGAGTTCCTTGAAACTTGGAAGTTGTGCCAAGCTGTCACCTAGATATTGTGGGCTGTTTGAAGTGCTTGAAAGAATAGGGCATGTTGTATATAGACTTGCATTTCCTGCTAGTAATAGAGATCATAATGTTTTTCATGTTTCTTTGCTTAAGAAATATGTATATGATCCTAACCATGTGATAAATTGGGATGTGATTTAGGTGGAACCCAAGGGGGAGTTCCAAATTGAGCCAATGCGCATCCTCAACAGGAAGGTCACAATGCTCTGGAACCAAGCCATAGGGCAGGTAAAGGTGCAATGGGAGCACTACGGACCTGAAGAGGCTACGTGGGAGTTGGAGGATGCCATACGATTGGCACATCCATTTTTGTTCAATTCTGCGGAACACTGAGGCAGTACCAGTGTAGAATTTTGTTCAAATTTTGTAAAGCACTAAGGACAGTGCTATTTAAGGGGGAGGGGAATGTAACACCCCGGTTTTTGACCTTAATGCATTAAATACACATGATATATATATATATATACATTGTAAATATTCATGGTGCGGAGCTAAAGGTCAAGGCCCCACCATCGATTTGGTTATGTTATGTTTTGGATTGGAATTGTCACCGGTGGTATATCAGGACATACGACACGTATTAAATTGTGGCATCATGTAAATGTGAATTTATAATTAAAATGAACCCAACCAGCTATGTTCACTACAACCATATTGAAAAGGGCATGATTTCCTAAGGTTAAGGGTGGGTATGTTAAACCTTGAACCCATGGGGGAAAAGCCATGTGTCACCACCCTGTTTGATTTGCTCACCTTCCCTTGCCTCATCCAACCACCACCTTAATTGTTCTGTTGTTATTTGGGGCATCTATTTGTTGGCAGGAAGACCACTACACTCACGCTTGCACTCTCTCCATGACGTGCCTTTTGGGTTGCGGATGGTCTGTCCACTATCCTGATCGAAAGCTATTCATTTTCCCTCATGGTGGCTGAGATAAAAGGGGCCATGATTAATTGATTGGGGGTTAGTTCTTCCTTTTCTCATGGAGTTGTTATCTTGTGGATTTTTTCTTCCTCCTACTCATGCATAGAGTCTGCATTTTTACTCCACCATTGTTTTCCAACATTGTTGTTGTGTCTGGACTGTGCGACGTTCTGTTGCTTCATCGTGAGCTGTTGCTGTGGTTTTCTCCTGTTGTTTTCCAGAATTGTTGGTTGTGTTTTTCCCTTGTGATTTGGCTGTTGTAGGCTGTTGTGGGATATTTTTGGCCATGATAGGGCCAAGAACGATCCAGGGAGTTTATTTTCCCCTGTTAAAGCTTTAATAGTTGGTTTGTTACATGCACGCAGTGGTTATGTCCTCGAACTATATTGGAGTGGTGAATGAGGGCCTGATCTGCTTGATAAACCTGGTGGGTTAGGAACCACAAAGACAGACCTAATGGGATGGATTTCTTCTCCACAACCCATGAATAGCACTGGAAGGGAGATCAGGGTCTGAGCGACTACGTTGCAGAGAAAGGAAAGATTTCCTTATGTTGGGTGTGTGTGGGTGTTCTAGAAGCTAGGATGGTTGTGGTGTCGGTGTCTGTAGCTCTTCAATGGGCTCACCATCTTAGCATTTATCCTTTCCTAGATCCTGGATGGCCTGATAAACCCAACTTGGTTGGCTTGTCTGATCCGTTCTTCACCTGATAAACCCAACTGTGTTGGCTTGGATAAACTGTGTACCCTTGTGGGGCTGTTATCCTTGGCTATGTGTAATCCTACTAGTTCCTTATTCCTTGGGGAATCATGCCCTGATCGGGGGTGGCAGCGTTGCTGAGAGATTACAGAGTACGTGAGACTATGGTTGGGTGGAACGTTGCAACGACGTAGTTGGTTGCGGGAAAAGTTCTTTATAAGATAAGTATTCTTGCCTAACCTGTGTCTGCAATCATATTTATTATTGATGAATGATGATGTTCATGTTGAATGCTAATTGAGATGTTTTTCTTCCATTGTGTATATGAACAATCATGCTCCGTAGTATGTTTTATGTTTTTAATTATCTTTCTTCAGCATTATATGTATGTATGTTCATGTTCATGGGGCTAAATGCCCGAATGATTGATGTATCGTAGAGTCCTCCTCACTATTCAGAGGGTTGGTGATGTTACACAATTGCATACATTATGCATAAACATATGCATTTTCTTATGACCAATATATCTAACAAATCATCATAATCATGTGCAGTGGGGTATTACACCCAATATACAAATAAAACATGAAAGTAACTCATGTGCAATGGGACTCATGCCCATTGTTGTTAAGGTCAAAATTTTGGATATAACATCCCTCCCCACTTAGAAAAACACCATCCCAGTGTTCTAGGGACTAGGAATGAAGTCATGAAGTAAGGCAGGGTAAGCCTCTCTCGTGGTGGGTTCATTCTCCCAAGTAGCCTCATCGGCTTCAAATTGCTTCCATTTCACTTTCAATTGGACTATGGTGCACCTCCTGAGGTGTACTTCTCTTTTCTCTAGTCTATGAAGGGGTTTGAGTACAAACTCCCCTTGAGGTTCTACCTGTAATAAGGACCAATCAATAATATGTTTAGTATCATACACATATTTCTTCAATAAGGATGCATGGAAAACATTATGAACCTTTATATGAGAAGTTAGAGATAATTCATATGCTACTGGCCTTTTCCTGGCCAGTATCTCAAAGGGTCCACAAAATCTTAGTGCTAACTTTCTGCACCTTCCCGAACTCAATGAGATTCTCTTTGCTTTTACTTTTAAGTGAACATGTCTGTTTATCTGATAATATTTATCTTTCCTTTTCTTATCCATGTAACTCTTCTGGCAGTCTTGCACTTATTTAAGGTTCTGTTGGACTTTGGTGACTAACTGTTCCAAGTCCTTTAGTAATTCTAGCCCTAACATGAGCGAATCCACCGGGATATCCCAAGTGACCAGTGTTCTACACTTATGACCATATAGTACCTTGAAGGGACTCATCTTGGCAGAGGTCTAGTATCCATTTTTATACACAAATTCTATGAGGTGCAGATAATCCTCCCACTTGGTGGGATTTTTCATAAGATACATTCTAAGCATGTAGTCCAAAATCTGGTTTACCCGTTCTGTCTTCCCGTCCATCTGCGGGTGGTAAGTATTACTCAAAATTTAACTGTATCCCTAAACCGGAGAATAAATATCTATAAATATTTTTGGTAAACTTTTTTTCTTGATCCGAGATGATTTCCTTGGGTATCCCATGCAATCTGAATATCTCCTTTAAGAAGATGTCGACAATGTGGACTGCCTTGTAGGTTGACTTAACTAGGATAAAGTGTGTCGCTTTAGATAACTTTTCAACCACTACAAGGATGGAATCATTTTGCTTATTTCTCTTGGGTAGACCTATAATAAAATACACACTAATTACCTTCGACTTCCATTGTGGAATGGGTATCAGTTGTAGCAATCTCGAAGGATGTTAGTGCTCAGCTTTGACTAGTTGTAATTCTTGACATTTTGCGATAAATAACGCTATGACATCCTTTAACTTAGGCCAGAAAAAAGTGTTTATTTACTGCTAATATCATCTTTTGATATCCCAAATTCCTTGAATAGGTTTTTTGATGGAACTCCATGAGGATGCTGGACCTGATGTCCCCTCCGTCTGTAACATACAATCTCTCTTTGGACCATAATAGTTCGGTCTCATCTACCTGATACTCTTTTTGTTGTTGAAACAACCTGTCCTCTTGAATTTTCTTGAGGATTTCAACATAGAATTGGTCAAATCCATTTGTCCTTCTGATCCTATCATGCAAATTCGAGTCAGTTGGCTTAACGTTACCTCATATAACATATGGGCTCATCAACATAAAGCATCGACAATTTTATTCTCCTTTCCCTTTACCTACTTTAATAGAAATGGTACTCGCTAAGGAAGGAAAACCATCTCTCCTGACTGGAATTGAGATCTAGCTAGTCGAAAAAGTACTTCAAACTCATGGTGTCTGTCTTCAGAAGAAATTTTTTCCTCATGAGGTAGTGCTTCCACATCTTCAAGGCATGGATAATGGCTACTAACTCAAGATCATGGGTGGGATAATTTTGTTCGTGTTCTTTCAATTTCCATGACTCATAATAGATTGCATAATAATTCTACATGAGGACTTCTCCAAGTACTTCCTTGTGTTGTTGCTACAACCCCTACCCCAAAATTTGTACTACTTTAGCGATCCTCCTTAGAGTTTTCAGCTTTTAACTTGTTTTAGACTACTTTTGCTCCTTAGGATTTTTTCTCCATGACTTAGTTTTATTTTCATAAGCCAGAAATCCTTTTTTTCACCAAGTTAGAACTCATATTTTCTTCCGACGTGTCGAAAGAACTCAGTGAGTTTAGCCAACACGTCGGGACAACTCATTTTTTTCGTCTAATTTCTTGCCTGCTTGTCTACCTTTCAGAAAAAAATGTTGATTTTGCCAATGCATCAATGAAACTCTGTCTTTAAAGCTGACATTATCGGTGGGGTAATATTTTCCTTATCGACGTGATTGACATATTTTTTACAAATATCATTGGGATTCCTTGTTTTTTTGGTCCGATTTTTCAAAATCCTAAGTCTTGCGGGAGAATTTGTTGAGTTTTTTTACCACTTCAGCTGAATTTATTTTTTCGAGCAGATACTATCAGCAGTTCTCACACTTCCTCATCGACACTTTTGTTCATAGAATTTTTGTCGAGAGATCTCACCAATTGGTGCCAACAGTTCAGCCTACCTCAACCTTTGACACCAAAACTATCGGCGTAAACTCATCTTTGCCACCCGACGTCGTTTCTTCGGAAGTTTTAAATAAGTTTTGTCGATCGCCTTTTATTCGGATTTTTTCTCAGGTTGTTCCGATGGTATCGGCATAGCTCGGAGTTTATTTCCAATACATACGACAAAGCATGAAGTTTTCACCCGCTATTTCACATGGAATCTTTCCATGGTTTTGTCGACAAAGCATTCTCGGGATTTTGTTAGTGAATCTATGCGATAGCGTCGAAAGAACTCCAATGTTGGATCTGACACTGTCGCAAGTTTTATTTCTTTTTCACTGACTTCAAGTCATGGATTTCCTTGATGAATGTTAAAGTTTTGATAAAAATGATGTTTTGGGGGAAATGATTGTTGGCGTGATTAGTTTTTTCCTCCGTCGTGGTTTTAAATATATTACCCAACCTCATAGGATTTTTTTTCTCTTGAATTGACCTTTGGAGGTTTTCCCCAAGTTAGTCACATTAAGATCCTAGGAATCTCTGATCTTGAACTAGTTTGATAGTTCAGCCATGACAACTTTTACCTATTCCACACCTATTGTTTTCACTCCTCAGACCAGAGATGGATCTATTAGGTTTTTGGGATGGTAATGATGAATTTGTGGCTGGGCGAGCGTTTTTCACCAACTTCGCTTGATCTGGTTGCATTTTTATATGGTGATGAGGAGAAATCAATGGTGTAAGTAGTATGGATTAGGGTGTCTTCTTTACCCCTATTGCTGGCACTTTGATTTTAGGGGTGTTCATGGTTTTCGAATTAACCTAGGGTTTCAAAAGAAAAACCATTGCTATTTTTTTTTACCGTTTGCTTGCATGTAATAGAAAATTTAATAAATGGAGAATTTTTATGTGTTTAGGGTATAAATTCGAACCTTGTAAGAAAACACTAAAATAGCGAGTGGTAGGCTAAACCTTAACCCTAAACATGAAACAAATGGTTTAAAGAACTGGAGATCTAAATCCCCAAAACAACAGTCGGAGGCTTCACCTGTTTTAATTATTTCCGTTCTAGTTTTGGACTTGGCTGCTAGTTTAAAGTGTCTAGATAACCCACTTGTTTGATTTCTACACATCAAAGGATCACTTTTAAATGGCCAAGGATGAATGTTTAAAACATCTTTATTTTTTCTGAATAAAATTGTATTTCTAGAAAGTAAACGGGACTTGGCATCTAAAGTTGTCAATGACTTTTGCATGCTTAAATGGTAGTTTTCATTTTATCTGGTTTCCCTAAATGCATGTTTCAAATTACAGAAACACTAATTTATTTCTTTGAAACGTTCATGTCACAGTTTTAGTCTTCTAAACACACCATGCCAAAGAAAGGGAAGAAGAAAGCTAATGTCATTGAAGAGGACTCAGACATGGATATTTTTCATAGAATGGAGACTATCTACGAGGATATGAAATCTGTAACAGGAATTGAACCATAAGTTAAATGGGGAAAGATTTATCAAATGATCAAGGATCAGAACGTTCCAGATACAGGCTTGGAAGACATACCATTTTAAGTGAGCATAAGAAAATACGCTATCACCAAGGCACTATGATCATGTAAAACACAAAAGGAATCAGCTAATAGAGCAAGAAGGAAAGCAGAAAAGACATCTGAATATTTGAAGAGGAACACTTGAAATATCTCCACAACAAAGTGAAGGAAGATGACCTAAGTATTCAACAAATTAAAGGACTCACTGAGAAAGAGGTGAAGAACTGGGTTGCACAAGCCTCAGTCAGTAATATCCTTCTGGAATACCTGCTCAGGGTAACTCCACCCAAAGCAGCAGAAATAAAAGTCACAACTGGATATACAAGAAGTGACAGCTAGATTTCTGGAGCCTATAGATTTCAAGACTATCACTGCAGAAGCTGATGCATGGAGAAGATTCATTGGAGGATTCGTTGGACCTTCCCAATTTTTGTCTTGTTTACATGTGGTACTTTATGGAAATTATTTTTATTATTTCTATTTTCCTAGTACAAGTCACTATAGGAAAAATTTTGTAAATCGAAGAGTTAGGGAATCCCAAAAGGTAGGAGGTAGTCCAAGAGTCATTGGTAAAATGTATAAATAGGAGTAGAGGGTAGATGAGAAGGGACTTTTCACTGGCACATTGATACTAAAGTTATTTGTATGAGAACTATTTATTTTATAAATAAATGAGAACCAATTTTGTTGGAGGAAGGACTGTACATGTTTCAAATGGATTGTGTGGATTGCTAAATGATGAACTATTTATGTTTTGGCCTACTATACAACTATGAAATCGTTCTAACTTGATAAACTATTTCTACAATTATGAATGGTTTTACTTTCTATTATAAATATTGTGCATATGAATGAGTAATGAATGTTTTAACAAATAGAGCTATCTGTGTTTATATTTTTCTGCTGTAATTATGTATGTAGATTTTGAACAAATACCTGTAGGATTCCACAAGCAACATTACAACACATTACTCGGTTAGATATAATTTCTACTCCAAAGGGGATAGTTTAGATAGGTATTTTAGAATAGATTAAATCAGTTTTGTATTTAGTTTAGGCACTTGCAATTCATCCTAATAAATAAAATTACATAAACAGTGGACTGAGCCACAACTCGTAAAACATACTTAAAACTTTCTTTTAATTCTATAGTAGTCGGCTCGCTAACCGAAGAAATTCCCCATACCAAATAGTAAACAGTATAATTGGGAATGATTATTGGGGAGAATCTCTATTGTCGATACCTGGGATTTTTCTAGGCATCAACAGTTTTAGCGCTAGAAGCAGGGCCTGAACCTCTGTTTACTAGAAACTATTCTATTGGTGTAGCTCTGAAACTAAGTTTCCTAAAGATTTCATTTCTGAAGAAAGAGTAGGCTCTAACGAAGAAGGTTCATAAAGCCTTTACTCATTTCCATTTGAAGTAGTTAACCACTTGAGCAGACATACAAGGTCTTATGTAAAGTAGCTTGGAGGATTGAAAGCAATCCCTAAATTACTGAGACAGAAGACTTCTAGAAAGGTACCTTCTTATACTGAATATTCTATATTGGTGGAAACTTTGGAAGAGTTGGTATATTTATCCATACAAGAGATCATCCAACCACTTGACTAGTTGGGAAGAGATTCCCTTGTTTTCTAGTCTCCATTACAGTCACCTGTTCATCCTCCACCACAGAATCCTTGTCAAATTATGGCTAATGTTAATCCACCCCCAAATGATAATGCTAATCAACCCAATACACCATCCTGGAGAGACAAAACACCACTCAAACCGGCTGATCCTTTGCATGATTTGTCTAAGCATCTAGAAAAGTATTTACCAAAGTTTAACCCCAAAAAAATCATTTCAATAGAATATCACCTACAAAGTTTCTAATTGGGTCTAGAAATTTTGGTCGTTGAACATGAAGATGTGGCATGAAGACTTTTTCCACATACCTTTGAAGCTAAGGCCTCTACTTGGTAGTTCAGTTTACAAGAAAATTCAATAACTGATTGGAATACTTTTGTAAAGGTGTTTAAGAGCAAGTTTGGTAGTCAACGAACCCTTGCCACTCTCATGAAAGAATTTCTCGCTCTGAGAATGGATAAGAAAGAAAAGGTACAATATTTTAACCAGAGGTTTCCTCCTCATATGAATAATTTCAGCACTGCAACAAAGCTTGTTGAAGAAACTTTAATAGAATACTACACTTTAGCACTCTGTCCCAACATAGCAATGTTTGTCAAAAGAGCAATAAAACCTTCTTTGGTGGAAAATTATGAGGAAGCAAATAAAGTAGAAGTTGAACTTGACAGTATAAACAAACACACTGTAGAACCAAAGGTAAATACTTTTAGTAGTAAAAAGAATTTTCTTATAACCAGACCTAAAGAGGAACTTTCAAGTGAATTGGAGAACATGGTTAAGCTGGTACAAAAGTTGTCAAATAAAATTGTAGATCTGGAAAAGGACAAAGAAGCTAGTTCATCGAAAAAATAGTTTAAACCTTATTTCAAGAAAAGAGAAGAAAGTGGAACATCTCAACCACCTGTGTATAATTTTTCTGTTTTGAATTTTAATGAAGTAGGAATGGATCATTTTTACACTTTACCCTACACTGCGATTAGATGAAGATGAACCTACTGAAGAGGTCCAACTTTCATCAATTAATTTTACAACCAGAAGTAAAGGACCAGTAATAGATGAAAGCTTAATACTTCCTAATCTTAGCAAGATACAAGAAACCATGAAAAACATTAGCAGTACTACCCAAAAAACATATAAGTATGATCTGGTCAACATAATGTTATGATAATCAACCCATAGTTAGCTACCTTTGACATTAATTAATCCATTTTTGTCTTATTTGCCTAGTTTCCATATTCCACCTTATGCAAGTTGTCCTCCACATGTATAAAGTGGTCAAACTTTCTAAAATTGAGTCATAGAGTGCTTGGGAAACCTCTTTGTAATGCCCCGGTTTTGACCCCGTTACATTAGATGTATATGATGTATGTATTGTAATGATCATGGTGTGGAGCTAAAGGCCAAGGCCCCGCCATTGATCAATAATGCTATGTTTTGGATTTAAATTTGTCACCAACGGTATATCGGGGCATGCGGCACATATTAAGTTTTAGCATCATGTAAATATGCATCATAATTAAAAAAATGGACACAACCAGCTGCGGTCGTGGCAACTCAATCGAATGGGGCATGATTTTCTAAGGATAAGGGGGGTGAAATATTTAACCTATGGGCCAATGGGGAAAATCCAAATGTCTATGAGAAGACCCATCAAGCTGTCAACTACCTTTCTTGTCTTTTTTTTTCCAATCATTTATTTCTGCCAGAATGTGGTTGAGTTAGTTATTGCATGGAATGGGAAGAGTATGGGAAACCAAATTCGAATTGGGCAGAGACCCATTTTTGAAAAATGTGTTCTGACTTCCTTGGCAAGGAAAATGTCCAAAAACGTATGCCATTCTGCCATACATCCACGTTTTCCATTTTTCTCACCATTCTCCTTCACGTTGGGGCTTTTGGGAGCAGCTGAAGTTTTTCCTGTGTGTTTGGATTCCACGTTTTTGGCTGTTGATTTCATTTTTCCCATGGATGGGAGGTCGTTTTTGTAGTGCCAGGGACTGGGTTGTCTTCTTCACGTTTTTGGAGCTGTTGGTGCATTTTCCATTCACGTTTTTGGAAGTTCCATGTGTTTTTACCATGGCTGTGAAGAGCTATTCATGTTTTTGACTGTCTCAGCGACTATTGGACTCACGCACAGGCTATTTGGGACATTTTTCCCTGCTGAGAGTTGTGCTCACTGATAAGCTTCAGGGCTGTGTGTTTTTCCCCATATTGTGAGCCATTTTTGTTGTTACGTTTGGGGCTGTGTAATTCGTTTTTCCCTGTTTAAGCTGTGAGAGCTGAATTGATTGCTTGAGTGCAATTGTTGGTCCTTGGACTGTGTGAGGAGTAAGGGTGTTGGCTTGGTTTCTTGATAAACCTGGTGCTAGAAACCACACAGACAGAGCTAGAGGGCTGGCCTTCTTCTCCATCACCCCTGAATAGCACTGGAAGGGAATGCAGGGCCTGAGGGACTGTGTAGCAGAGAAGGGACTGATTCCTTATGTTGGGTGTGGATGGGTGTCTTAGAGGTCAGGCTAGTTCTGGTGTGGGTATTCTTGGCTCTGTAATGAGCTCACCAGCTTAGCAATTTGCCTTCTCCAACTCCTGGATGGCCTGATAAACCCAACTTAGTTGGCTTGGCTGTGTTTTGGTTACCTTTGGCTATGTGTTAGCCTGCTAGTTCCCTTATTCCTTGGAGAATCATGCCCAGCTTGGGGGTGGTAGCATTGCTGAAATATTGATGAGCACGCTGGCCTATGGTTGGGTGGAACGTTGCAGTGACGTAGCTGGTTGCGGAGCAAAGTTCTTTATAAGATAAGTAATCTTGTGCATTTTACCTCTGCCATTCTATAATTACTGTTAATAAAATGGAATGGACATGTTTAGTGAATGCTTGCTTGAATATATGATGTTTCCGCTGTGTATGTTAAATGAATGCATCTGTGTGTGTTAAACAATGGATTTTGTGCATGGTTTACCATAATGCATTCCTGGCAGCATTCTGTTTATGTAATTTTCATGCCTGTACATGTTCATGGGCGGTTAGCCCGGTCTGATAAAGATAGTAGTCGCGTCCTCTACGCCGGTCGGGGGCATGGGGACGTGACACTCTTGGAATCAATTCTACTTTATTCCTAGCCTTCCTAGCACATGTCTGCTTTTTCTACTTTATTGCCTACTTTTGCTGAGTTTTAAGGCAATTGGGAAAGTTTGACTAGGTGAAGTTAACTTGTTTTTTGTCCTCATCATCCTCCACTATTTTCTCCTAATAAAAGCATGTATGATTTTTCCTTCCATCACCTATTAGCTTGCCTAATTGAGTTTTTCAATTCGTGAGCTCCTAGATAGATTTGGAAGCTGCTTTATGTACCTATGGGAGATTTGCTTAGATTTAGTAAGCCTCCTTTTGACCAATTCGAATGGCATCCTAATGCATTCGAATATCTCATGTAATTATTTATTGTGGCAGCCTATGATTTCACAAGGTTGGCTATTGTACACTTATTCAATACAGATTAGTGTTCTGCTCGATATTCGGCCTCCTTTGTGTGTAATTTGCATGTGTAATTGGAAATTTTTGTGAGTGTAATTGTTCTAACACCTAGGTTCAATTTCCACATGGTATCAGAGCCTTTGTAGATTGATTTCTCTCCTTCTAATTTTTTATTGTAGGTTTGACATCATTGACTGGGAGCATTCTGCTGACTGAAGGGCAAATTTATGAGCTATGGATCAATCTCAAAAGATCATCTTGACTCCATTTAACTTCTTTGAATGGAAAGTAGAGGTGGAGATACTGTTGAGAGTGAAAGGCCTCTACAGAGTGACTATGGCAATAGAAGTAGAGCCCAATGCAGCTGCAAAGAAAATTAAATGCCACAACAGGAGGGATGAGTCCTATGGTCTCCTATGTCTAATCATATCCAGAGACCTCCTTTTCCATCTTGATGGATTAACATCACCAAATGAAGTATGGGTTAAGGTTTTTGAGCTTTTTGGTAAGACAGATGAGATGAGAGGACATCAAATCGAAAATGAATTTATCTCCTTGAGTCTCAACAACTTTGAATCCCTACAACTCTACTTTTCCAAGTTCAAAGCCCTTGTTTTGCAGCTAAAACAGTGTGGAATTGAAAAGAAGGAGGAGCAACTGGTTTTGGCCATACTCTCAAAGCTTGGCCCTAACTATTTAGTGTTTGTCTCGACCTTCCAAGCCACAAATTTGACAGCTCGAGTCTGGAAAATGCCTATCCTTGCAGATTTCATGGAATCTCTCACACAAGAACAAGATAAATTGGTGATGATGGGCACCATCAAACCTTCCAAAGACCAAGCTCTGGTTGCTGGAGATTCGAGGGTGGATTCAAAAGGCAAGAAGAAAACTAAGAAGCCACCTGAGCAAAAGAGAGACAAGAACAAGTCTCCAGAGGAGCCCCAAGGTTCCAAGAAAACCCCCAGAAGAAGAAGAACAAAGGAGAAATGAGCAAGTGCGCATACTGCAGTAAGGGAAATCATCCTGAAAGATCCTGCATGAAGAAGAAAATTGACATGCTGACCCAACTCCTAGAGAAGAATGGCATCTCCCTTCCTGATAGCTCAAAGAAGAGGGAAGGAGGATCAAATTCAGAAGACAGAGAGAGAGTTCATGCATTGGTTGTTGGCACATCAAGCTCACCTAGTTTCATCATTGATTCTAGAGCTTCAAGACATATGGTTTTGACCACGGAGGCATTCACCTCACTTGACATGTTGAAAGGTCCACCAATAGTACTGGGAGATGACTCTCTCACTCAAATTTTGTGCAAAGGGAGGATTGATCTTGACCATGGTAAGTTCAGCAATGTATTGTATGTTCTAGGTCTTGCCTCTAACCTCTTATCAGTGTATCAGATGACCCACACAAGGTCTCCAAAGAAGGTCATATTCTCCCTTTATGAAGTTGAGATCACAGATATCTCAAGTGGTAAATTCATTGCAAAAGGAGTTGCAAATCACACTTCGAAGGTATACATGTTCTCACACTTCCTACCCTACTCAAACCCTTCTGCTCTTCTGATTCATCCTAATGAGGCAAGCAAGCTTTGGCATGAAATATTTGGACATATTAAATATAAGTATCTTTTTGATCTTAGTGAAAAATAAATGGTCATAGGGTTACCCAAGATTAAGTTTTCCAAAGGAGTCTGTCAAGGTTGCATCTTAGGAAAACACCCAGAGCATAAATTTGAGAAAGCTAGTCATGAGAGAACCTCTGCACCTCTTGAGTTGATCCATAGTGATGTTGCTGGCCCATTTCCTCATATGTCAATGAGTCAGGCCAAATATGCATTAACATTCATAGATGAATTTTCCAGGTACTGTTGGATTTACTAATTGAAACACAAGTCTGAAGTTTTTGGCCTCTTCAAAGTCTTTAAGGATTTGGTTGAAAACCAGTCTAGGAGAAAAATCAAGGTCCTCGGATCTGAAAATGGTGTTGATTATGTCAATTTTGAGTTCATTCAATATTGTGAAGATGTAGGTATTCAGATGCAGCATTCTATCCCTTACACACCACAGCAAAATGGTGTTGTTGAGAGGAAGAACAGATCACTGAAAGAGATGGCAACCTGCATGATGGAGGCTAAGAATTTTCCACCAAAGTTTTGGGCCGAAGCTATAAACTGTGCAGCCTATATCCAAAATAGGGTGCCTCATAAATATCTTGATGGTATGACTCCTTTCAAAGCATGGAGTGGGCACAAGCCAGATGTGACCCATTTCAGGATTTTTGGCTCAAGGGCTTGGGCTAGAATTCCAACAGAAAAGAGGAAGGCTTTGCAGCCCCAAAGCCAGAAGTGTCTATTTTTTGGGTACTCTAAAGATTCAAAAGGGTACAAGCTGATAAATTTGAGCACAAAAAAATCCTTCATTGAAAGGAGTGTTCAGTTCCAAGAAGAGCCTTTAGCAGCAATGGAAATTGGAGAATCCTCTTCACCACCAAAACCATTGAATGTAAGTGAAGATATAGTTGAGTTTGTTGATTCTGATATGTCTGATAATGATGATTTAATTGTATATCCTAATATTCCTGCAAGACCAAAATTGGCAGAAAATACCATTCATGGAACTGGAGAACTAGCTGGAAATCCTAATGATCCTGGGACGACTAGATCTCAGTTTGAGAGTGATCTGTGTATGAAAGACCCTTTGTTTGTATATAAATGCTATATGATGGTTGTATCAAACCCACATACATATGAAGATGCATCACATGATCCAATATTGCAAACATCCATGAAAGAAGAGTTCAACTCACTCTAGAAGAACAACACTTGGGAGCTAGTTGATCTTCCCCCAGGGAGGAAGCTAGTTCAATGTAAGTGGGTTTACAAAACCAAGTTTGCTGCTGATGGTTCACCTTTGAAATATAATGAAATATTGGTAGCCAAGGGATACTCACAAGTACATGGCATAGACTACAATGAGACCTTTGCACCAGTGGCAAAGATGGACTCCATCAAGCTAGCCTTAGCCATTGCAGCTTCAAAGCAGTGAGAGGTACGTCACATGGATGTGAAGTGTGCTTTCCTGAATGGAGATATTACTGAATATATTTACATGCAGCAGCATCAAGTATTTTCTACTAATCCATCTCTTGTGTGCAGGCTAAAGAAATCATTGTATGGGCTTAAGCAAGCCCCCAGGGCTTGGTATGCCAAGATTGATGGATTTTTGATGTCATTGATTTTTGTTCAATGCAAGTCTGATCCTAATGTTTAATTGAAGCTGATTCATGGTTCTTTGATGATTATTGTCTTTTATGTAGATTACCTTCTCATTACAAAAAGCTCAAAGGATGAAATTTCCTCCTTGAAGGATGAAATGAACCATGCATTTTCTATGACTGATTTGGGGTTATTGAGCCAATTCTTGGGTCTCGAGATTGATCAAACCAAAAATGGAATAAAAGTACATCAGTCCAAGTATTATTTGGATTTGCTGAATAAGTTCAACTTGAAATATTGCAAGCCAAGCAAGACTCCCTTCCTTTCGGGAGTTAAGCTTGAAGAAGCAGATTCTTCTCCTATGGTAAATAATACACTGTATAGGCAATTGATTGGGTGTTTGTTGTACCTTACACATACTCGACCTGATTTTTATTATGCAGTAAGTGTGGATTAAATATACATGGATAAGCCTCATGAGATCCATTGGAGAGCAGCCAAAAGGATCCTTAACTTTGTTCAGGGAAAAAAGACTCATGGGATCTTCTACAAAGTTAAATATGATCTTGATTTGATTGGGTTTACTGACAGTGATTGGGAAGGTGACAACACAAATCAAAATTCAACATCAGGATATGTTTTCATGCTTGCTGAAGGACCAATCAGCTGGTCAAGAAAGAAACAGAGTGCCATTGCACTCTCATCTACAGAAGCAGAGTATAGAGGAGTTGTAAATGCAACAACTCAATGTTTATGGTTGCAGGGGTTACTTGGTGAGTGTGGCTTCGAATCAGAATACTCAAATACTATCTATTGTGATAATAAAAGTACCATTTGAATCTGTAATGATCCAGTTTAGAGACAGAGAAGCAAACACATTGAGATCCATATGCACTATATTAGACAGCTTGTGCATGATGGCACCATTCACCTACTCTTCTGTTCATCTTCAGAACAAGTAGCAAACATCTTCACCAAAGTTTTTTGTAAGAAGACATTCAAAAATCTAAAATCACTGCTAGGGATTGCTGATCATGATGTGAAGCATGATTGATGACAATATTTTCAAATTTTTTTTTACTATCCATGTTTAAGGGAGGATTTTTCCCACTAGTTTTTTGTCTCTTTCCTTGGTTAAATGGACATGCAGTATGTAAAGGGTGACTAAGCCTTGTTGCTAGGCCATATAATTTTCTGATATTTTACTCATAAGTCAGGCTTAAGGGGGGGTGTTAGAATAATCAACCCATAATTAGCTACCTTAGACATTAATTAATCCATTTTTGTCTTATTTGCCTAGTTTCCATATTCCACCTTATGCAAGTTGTCCTCCACATGTCCAAAGTGGTCAAACTTGCTAAAACTGAGCCATGGAGCACTTTGGAAACCTCTTGGAATCAATTCTGCTTTATTCCTGGCCTTCCTAGCGCATGTCTGCTTTTTCTGCTTTTGCTGAGTTTTAAGGCAATTGGGAAAGTTTGACTAGGTGAAGTTAACTTGTTTTTTGTCCTCATCATCCTCCACTCTTTTCTCCTAATAAAAGCATGTATGAGTTTTCCTTCCATCACCTATTAGCTTTCCTAATTGATTTTTCCAATTCGTGAGCTCCTAGACAGATTTGGAAGCTGCTTTATGCACCTATGGGGGATTTGCTTAGATTTAGTAAGCTTGATTTTGACCAATTCGAATGGCATCCCAATGCATTCGAATATCTCATGTAATTATGTATTGTGGAAGCCTATGACTTCACAGGGTTGGATACTGTACACTTATTCAATACATATTAGTGTTCTGCTCCATATTCAGTCTCCTTTGTGTGTAATTTTCATATGTAATTGGCAATTTTTGTGAGTGTAATTGTTCTAACACCCGGGGTAAATTTCCACACATAAAATATAAAGTTCTAGCAGTCAGTAATCCTGTAAAGATAGTGGAGAATACAACAGAAAGCAGTAAGAAAGGTCCAGTAGATTATGATATGGGGTATGACATAGTAGAAGACATTAAGAAAATGAAAGCAAATATTTCTTTATTTGAATTATGTAATTTACCCTAGAAAATAAAGAATCTTATGGAATCTTTTGATCCTCAACCTAGTAGATCCTAGGTTGACATTCAATCTGATAAAGAAATTAATGAAGCTAGCATTGGAGGGAAGTCCAAATCTCAAACTTTGCCATTCTTATTGTCTTTTGATATTTTCAATCATAATGTGCATAAATATTTAGTGGATTCTGGACCTTCATCTAATATCATGCAACTCTCATTATGAAAAAAGATAAATGGTCAACCTACACCATCCTCATGTAAGATCATTCAATTTGACAGATCTGCATTGAAGGTAACAGGAGAAATGAAAAATGTGTTGATTCGATTCTCTATAGATTAAAGAGTTTGTCAGTATATAGACATTATGGTGGTAGATATACCAGAGGCCTATGGTTTTATATTGAGCAGAGACTAGTCTGCAAAACTGGGTACTTCGCAATTGATTGGTCGCACCTATGGCTGCCATATAAGAACAATCAAAATCAAATTAAGGTAATGAGGGAACCACACATGAAACACAATGTAACTCATTTTGAAGGAAAAAATGAACCTATTAAATTATCATCTTTGGTCTTGGGTAACTATTTTGTAGAACTTGAACCTATAAATTATCAATCTGAAGAAGACAGTCATGAATCAGACACACAGTACAAACTCCTTCATTTTTCATGGACTGATAATATTGATTGTAATATAGTTAACTTAGTTTTTAACATAGAAAGCAACACTAGTCAAGTAGATTTAGAAGATAGATTTTGGTTTTTGTACTTTGATGGTTCCAAAAGTATGAATCTCTAGTCCAGGGCCTGAGCAAATCCATTGAACTAAACGTTAAAAACTTTAAAAAAAATTGTCATTCTAAGGTAGTTGTCACACATATTAGAAATGCAATTCATTGTTTGTCACCGCACTTAAAAAGTTGTCAAATGGAAGTCTAGGATCTTATAACACATTTCAATGCCTTCAATATAAGTTCAATTCCTAGGTTGAAAAATGTTGCAATTGATTTCCTGGATGTTTCTGCTGCAAGGCTAGTACCCACTAATAACAAGTGCTTTGTTGAACTCATTTTCACGCCATCGATACTAGACAATATTACAAACTTGAGAGTGTTTGATGATCATTAGAAAATCATAGATTTTCTAATGAATGATGAAACTTTCAAGGACTTGGTGATTGATGATGAAGATCATCAAGCTAATATTCAAAGAGGAAATTTCATGCCTAAAGCAGTGAGAACGCTGGAAGGGATGTTTGATTTAAACAACAAATTCAGAAAAACTACCAATGTCAAAAGAAATAGTTCATCCATGCAGTATGAACTGATTAATCTAGCGACAAAGGTTGAACCCAAGTATGTAAACTTGGGAAAATGTTGTTCATCGGGAGAAAGAAAAATATTTATCAGTTTTTTTCAGCAATACAAAGACATATTTGCCTGGACATATGAAGATCTAAAAACATATGATACACGTATTATTCAGCACATTATTTCCATTAAAGTGGGCACGAAACCATTTCAGTAGCAACTAAGAAAGATGCATCCAAAACTGGAACCGTCGATCCAAAAAGAAGTTAAAAAATTACTTGATGCAAAGATCATTTTCAGAGTTAGGCATTCATTGTGGGTAGAAGAAATTCCATTACGCAAAGCGAAAAAGGACGCGGTCATCGACTTCTTACAAGAAAATATTATGACCAAGTTTGGGGTTCCAATTTCACATGTCTTTGATAATGCGTCTTATTTTTCATCAATTAATATAACTGAATTCGCTAGTGAAAAAAGGAATCAAGTTGCATTATTCAGCAAATTATTATCCACAAGCTCAAATTAATACATTGCTAAAACCTGAATAGTATAGGATCAAGTCCAAGGAAATATTTAAACACCAACACGAGATTGTCAAAACATGGTTTGATAAACATAAATCTGAAAAGGGAAGTTTTGAGGTTGGATACTTGATTCTTAAGTGGGATCACCCGCATGACGAAAAGGGAAACCATACCAAATTTAAACACCTATTGGTTGGCCCCTTTCAAATTGCTGAAAATCTAGGCCCCTTGACTTATAAGTTACAGGATTTACAGGGGTGGGAAGAGAACCTTCCTGTTAATAGTCTGGTTCTCAAACCTTATTTCACCTAGTACCATAGGAACCTTTTTGTACATAAATAAACTATTTCTTTTCTTATTTTCCTGCCTTTCAATTGTTGTTTCTGATTTACTTTAGTTTATTTGATTTTTGTTCCTAAATAAAAAAAAAAATTTCTTTTGATGATTTGCTTTAGTCTAGTTGTTTTATTTCTGAATAATCAAGTTCAATGCTTGGTGTTTTGGGGACATTGGAATCTGAATAAGCTGCTAAATTTTTTAATCCAAGAACTACTCATTGGAAGTTACTTATGCAAGATTTTGATAAAAAATAAGATTCCTTAAATTGATAGACTCTTGAAAGGAAGTCATTTCAAGGGAACATTGAAATCTAGTTTAATTCCTACAAAATAACTAAGTTACAGGAAGTATAGAATACTATCTTGGGGCTCCGTCCACTTTCACAATAATATATGTCCTAGGAAACTTGTTGCGGTAGACCCACGGTAAGGAAGCAGAATGGATAGGTGCATGACATTCAAAATAATCCCATGCCACAAAATGAAAGCCAAAAGGATTAATATAAAGAGTCAAAATTCCCAAGAAATAAAAAGTATGCATTGGGAAAATATATTGAAGAAATAAATCAGTAAAATGAAAGAATTGCTCAAAAGGTTCTTCTTTGTCTATGAGCTGAAATGAATCATCACTCACACAAAAGGGAATTATGGATGGAAGAACCTAAATCAAATCTCAAATGTAAAAGAAGCAATAAAGGAAGACTCAAAATACAAAAGTCCTAAGCATCAAAGAATGCAAAAGGCATGGGAATGAGGAACAAATGAATGCATATGTCTAACTCTATCACGATCCTGTGGTGTCATATCCAGTAGCAACCAAATACAGAGGTAAAATGAATCTCAAATTTTGGCCCCAAGAGAGTTCTCGGGACTTCTAAGTCTGGTTACCCTACCCCAAAGGACTATAATCCATGTAATTCTATGAATCTTACATTCCTAGAAAATTCTAGACTTTTAAATGATCTTGGAGGACAATGGGATAAGTTTCTCTAATCAAACGTCATATAATAGTTTTTGTTTTGAACAGATTGTTTTTTTAGAGATATGTGTTCACCAGCTAGTCACTAATTGTTGTTGTTGCAACTTGTACCCTAATTTTTTTATGATTTTAGGGCCCCTCCTTAGAGTTTTCATCTTTTAACTTGTTTCAGACTACTTTTGCTCCTCAGGAGTTTTTCTCCATGAATTAGTTTTATTTTCATAAGATAGAAAATCCTTTTTTCACCAAGCTAGAACTCATATTTTCTTTCGACGTGTCAGAAGAAATCAGTGAGTTTAGCTGACACGTTGAGAGAACTCATTTTTTCCATCTGATTTTATGCCTGCTTGTCTGCCTTTCAGGAACATTTGTTGAGTTTTTCAATGCATCGACGAAAATCGGTCTTTAAAGCCGACATTATCGGAGGGGTAATATTTTCCTTATCGACGTGTTTGATCAGATTTTTTGCAAAGATCATCAAGATGCCCTAGCTTTTCTATACGATGTTTTCAAAAGCCTAAGTCTTGCAGGAGAATTTGCTGAGTTTTTTTTACCACTTCAGCGAAATTTTTTTTTTTGAGTTGATACTATTGGTGGTTCTCACACTGCTTCTCCAACACTTTTGTTCGCAAATTTTTTGTCGGGATATCTCACCAATTGGCGCCAATGGTTCAGCCCGCCTCAACCTCGGCAGAAAATCATCTTTGCCACCCGACATCATTTCTTCACAATTTTTAAATAAATTTTGTTGATCGCCTTTTATTCAGATTTTTTCTCGGGTTGTTCCGATGGTATCGGAATAACTCAGATTTTATTGTTGATACATGCATCAAAGAGGGAATTTTTCACCTGCTATTGCTCACATAATTTTTCACGGATTTGCTGATGAAGCATTTTCGAGATTTTTTTGGTGAATCTACGCGATAGCATCGGAAGAACTCCAATCTTGGAGGTGACACTATCGTGAGTTTTATTTCCTTTTCGTTGATTCTGATTCATGGATTTCCTCGATGAATGTTAAAGTTTTGATAAAACAGCGTTTTGGGGGGACTGTTTGTTGACGGGATTGGGGTTTTTCCTCAGTCGTGGTTTTAAAGCCATTACCCGAACTCACAGGATTTTTGTTCTCTCGCATTAATCTTTGGAGGTTTTCCCCAAGTTGGTTCCCTTAGGATCATGGGCATATCTGATCTTGACCTAGTTTGGTAGCTCGGCCATGATGACTTTTACCTGTTCCACACCTGTTGTTTTCTCTCCTCAAACTAGATATAGATCTATCAGGTTTTTGGGATTGTAATGATGAATCTGCGACTGGGCGAGTGTTTTTTACCAACTTCCTTTGATCTGGTTGCCTTTTTATATGGTGATTAGGAGAAATCAATGGTGTAAGTAGTATGGCTTAAGGTCATTGAAGAGGACTTGAACATGGATATTTTTCCTAGAATGGAGACTATCTACGAGTATACAAAATTCGTCACAGGATTTAAACCAGAAGTTAAATGGGGATAGATTTACAAATGATCAAGGATCAAATCGTTTCGGATACAAGATTGGAATACATACCTTTTTATGTAAGCATAAGAAAATCAGATATCACCAAGGCACTATGATCATGTCAAACACAAAAGGAATCAGCTAATAAAGCAATAAAGAAAGAAGAAAAGACATCTGAAGAGTTGAAGAGGAACACTTGAAATATCTCCAGGACAGAGTGCAGGAAGATGAACTAAGTATTCAACAAATTAAAGGAATACTGAGAAACAACTGGGTTGCACAAGACTCAGTCAGTAATAGCCTTCTAGAAGACATGCTCAGGGTAACTCCACCCAAAGCAACGGAAATAAAAGTCACAACTAGATATACATGAAGTGACAGATAGATTACTGGAGCCTATAGATTTCAAGACTATCATTGCAGAAGATCATGCATGGAGAAGATTCATTAGAGGATTCGCTAGACCTTCCTAAGTTTTGTCTTGTTTACATGTGGCACTTTATGTAAATTATTTTGTCTTATTTCTATTTTCCTAGTGAAAGTCACTAGAGGACAAATTTTGCAAATCGAAGAGTTAGGGAATCCCAAAAGGTAGAAGGTAGTCCAAGAGTCATTGGTAAAATGTATAAATAGGAGTAGATGGTATATGACAAGGGACTTTTCACTAGTGCATTGATGCTGAAGTTATTTGTATGAGAACTATTTCTTTTATAAATAAATGAGAACCAATTTTGTAGGAGGAAGGATTGTACAAGTGTTAAATGGATTGTGTGGATTGCTAAATGATGAACTATTTCTGTTTTGGCCTACTACACAACTATGAGATCGTTTTAACTTGATGATATATTTCTACAATTATGAATGATTTTAATTTCTGTTAGAAATATTGTGCATATGAATGAGTAATGAATTTTTTAACAAATAGAGCTATCTTTGTTTCTATTTTTCTGCTATAATTATGTATGTAGAATTTGAACAGCTACATGTAGGATTCCACAAGAAAAATTACAACACATTAATCTATTAGATATAATTTCTACTCCCCAGGGGATAGTTCATATAGGTAGTTTGGAATAGATTACATTTGTTTTTCATTTAGTTTAGGCACTTGAATTTCATCCCAATATATAAATTTATATAAATGGTGGACCGGGCCACAAGCGGTAAAATAGACTTAAAACTTTCTTTTAATTCTACAATAGTCGGGCCGCTAACTGGACGGATTCCCCATACCGAACAGTAAATGATCTAATTGGGAACAATTATTGGGGAGAATCCCTACTGTCGTTACCTGGTATTTTTCCAGACATCAACAGCTTTGGCGCTAGAAGGAGTGCCTAAATCTCTGTTTACTAGAAACTATTCCATTGGTGTAGCTCTGAAACTAAGTTTCTTAAATATTTCATTTCTGAATAAAGAGTAGGCTCTAACGAAGAAATTTTAGAACGCATTTACCCATTTCCATTTAAAGTAGTTACCCACTTGAGGAGACATACAAGGTCTTATGTAAAGAATCTTGGAGGATAGAAAGTAATCCTTGAATTACCGAGATGGCAGGCTTCCAAAAAGGTATCTTCTTATGCTGAAGATTCTATGTTGGTGGAAAATTCGGAAGAGTTGGTATATTTATCCATACAAGAGATCATCCAACTGCTTGATCAGTTAGGACGAGACTCCCTTATTTTCCAGTCTCCATTACAGTCACCTGTTCAGTCTCCACCACAGACTCCTCGTCAAATTATGGCTAACGTTAATCCACCCCCAAATGCTAATCCTAATCAACCCAATCCACCAACCTGGAAAGCCATAACACCACTCAACTTGGCTGCTCCTTTGCATGATTTTCCTAAGCATCTCGAAAAGGATTTACCATAGTTTAACCATGGAAAAGGCATTTCAATAGAAGACCACCTGCAAAGTTTCTATTTGGCTCTGGAACCATTGGTCATTGAACATGAAGATGTGGTATGCAGACATTTTCCACATACCTTTGAAGATAAGGCCTATGCTTGGTATTTCAGCTTGCAAGAAAATTCAATAACTCATTGGAATACTTTTGTAAGGGTGTTTAGGAGCAAGTTTGCTAGTCCATGAACCCTTGCCACTCTCATGAAAGAACATCTTGCTCTAAGAATGGATAAGAAAGAAAAGGTACAATATTTTAACCAAAGTTTTGCTACTCATATGAATAATTTCAGCGCTACAACAAAGCCTTCTGAAGAAATTTTAATATAATACTACACTTCAGCACTCTGTCCCAAGATAGCAATGTTTGTCAAAAGAGTAGTAAAACCTTCTCTGGTGGAAAATTATGAGGAAGAAAATAAAGTAGAAGTTGAACTTGACAGCATAAACAAACACACTGCAGAACCATAGGTAAATACTTTTAGTAGTAAAAACTTTTCTTCTAACCAAACCTAAAGAGGCACTTTCAAGTGAATTGCAGAATGTGGTTAAGATGGTACAAAAGTTGTCAAATAAAATTGCAAATCTGGAAAAGGACAAAGAAGCTAGTTCATCGAAAAAATAGTTTAAACCTTATTTTAAGAAAAGAGAAGAAAGTGGAACATCTCAACCACCTATGTATAATTCTTCTATTTTGAATTTTAATGAAGTAGGAATGGATCATTTTTGCACTTTTCATGAAGAACCTCATTCTAAAAAGAGTATCCCACAATGGATTAAATCAATGAATCTAGTTATGAATCAAATAGTAGATGCTCAAATAACAGAGTCTGAGGTGAAAGAAGAAAAAACAAATGAACCAGAAGAAACACATGAAACCAAAATTGTCTTATGGGACTATGCACCTACACTGGGTTTAGATGAAGATGAACCTAATGAAGAGATCCAAATTTCATCAATTAATTTTACAGCCAGAAGTAAAGGACTAGTAATAGATGAAAGCTTAATACTTCCTAAGATTAGCAAGATACAAGAAACCATGAAAAAGATTAGCAGTACTACCCAAAAAACATATCAGTATTATTTGGTCAACATAAAAGATAAAGTTCCAGCAGTCAGTAATCCTATAAAGATAGTGGAGAATACAACAGAAAGCAGTAATAAAGGTCTAGTAGATTATGATATGGGGTATGACATAGTAGAATACATTAAGAAAATGAAAGCGAATTTTTTTTGTTTGAAATTATGTAATTTACCACAGCAAAGAAAGAAGGTTCTGGAAGCTTTCAACCCTTAACCTAGTAGATCCCAGGTTGAAATTCAATATGAGAAATAAATTAATTAAGCTACCATTGGAGGGAAGTCCAAATCTCAAAATTTTCCATTCGTATTGTCTTTTGATATTTTCAATAATAGTGTGCATAATTGTTTGGTGGATTTTGAAGCTTCATCTAATGTCATGTCACTCTCAGTATCTAAAAAGATAAATGGTCAACCTACACCATCCTCATGTAAGATCATTCAGTTTGACATATTTGCACTCAAGGTAACAGGAGAAATGAAAAATGTTTTGATTTGGTTCTCTGCAGATGAAATAGTCTGTTAGTTTATAGACATTATGGTGGTAGATATACCAGAGGCCTATGGTTTGATATTGAGAAGAGATTGGTCTGCAAAATTGAATGGTTACTTCATAATTGATTGGTTGCACCTATGGTTGCATATAAGAACAGTAAAAAACAAACATGAAACACAATGTAACTCAATTGGAAGGAAAAAATGAACCTATTAACATATCATCTCGGTCTTGGGTAACTATTTTGTAGAACTTAAACCTGGAAATTATCAAGTTGAAGAAGCCAGTAATGAGTCAGACACACAGTCGAAACTCCTTCATTTTTCACGGACTGATAATATTGATTGTAATATAGTTAACTTAGTTTCTAACATAGAAAGCAACACTAGTCAAGTAGATTTAGAAGATATATTTTGGTTTTTGTACTTTGATGGTTCCAAAACATAAGAGGGATTAGGATTAGGTTGTGTCTTGATTGACCCTGAAAATAAATAAAAAATTCTCTCTTATTGACTAGAGTTTGAATATACAAATAACTCTGCTGAGTATGAAGCTCTACTCCAGGGCCTGAGAAAAGTCATTGAACTAAACGTTAAAAACTTAAAAGTTTTTGGTGATTCTGAGGTAGTTATTACACATATTAGAAACACAATTCATTGTTTGTCACCGCACTTAAAAGGTTATCAAACTGAATTCTAGGATCTTATAACCCATTTCAATGCCTTCAATATAGGTTCAACTCCTAGGTTGCAAAATGTTGCAGTTGTTTTCCTAGATGTTTATGTTGCAAGGCTAGTACCCACTAATAACAAGTGCTCTATTGAACTCACTTTCAAGACATCGATACAAACAATGTTACAAACTTGAGAGTGCTTGATCATGATTAGAAAATCATAGACTTTCTAATGAATGATGAAACTTTCAAGGACTTAGTGATTGATGATGAAGAGAATAAAGCTAATATTCAAAGTGGAAATTTCATGCCTAAAGGAGTGAGAACACTAGAAGGGATGTTTGATTTAAACAACAAATTCAGAAAACCTGCCAATGTCAAAACAAATAGTTAATCCATGCAGTATGAACTAATTAATCTAGGGACAGAGGTTAAACTCAAGTATGTAAACTATGGAAAATGTTGTTCACAAGGAGAAAAAAATAGATTTATCAGTTTGTTTCAGCAATACAAAGACATATTTTCCTGGACATATGAAGATCTGAAAACATATGATACACATATTATTCAGCAAATTATTCCCATTAAAGCAGGCGTGAAACCATTCCAGCAGCAACTAAGAAAGATGCATCCAAAACTGGTAAGAGTTAAGTCTGACTTCTAGATGGGTAATGCCATGTAGGATAACATCCCATAACAACTCAATAACTTCCATGTATTCCACCACATTATTAGTAGCAGGACCTAAGAAAGTGCCACCAGAGGAAACTAGTCGTCCTGAGGGTGAATAGATAACCCATGCGGCTGAAGCCAAGTTACAAGTATAGTGACTAGCACCATCCGCAAAACCTACGAACCACTCAGCTCACATATGTAACAACCAACAAACTGTATAAAAAACACTAACCAGCTAACTATTGTACATAAAAATGCATACAATAAAAATACAAGAACAAGAACAATGCCTAAGCGTAGTACTTCTTCAGGTAGAGCCTGTTTCTAGGATCAGGAAACTTATCTCCATCATAATCCGTCAATTTGTATGCTCCTTTTTTCAAAACCCTTAACACGGCGTAGATACCTAACCACATAAACTTGAATTTTCCTACCCCTAAGGGTTCTTTGTCTTAATCCCATATAAAAACAAGTTCCCCTCCAGAAAAAACCCTTGGCTTAACTGCTTTTTCATAGTGTTTCTTTACCCTATTCTTGTGAGCCTCATTTACTGTCAATGCATCTCTGCATTATTCACCCATATTTTCTAAGTGAAGCAAATGTTATTCTAGTTCCATAGTGTCAAGAAGTACATGGATAACTATCTTAAGATATGGAATCTCGCATATGACCGACATGACTGCTTCCACCACGTGAACGAGATGGAAAGGTGAAAAACCAGTAGCAATCTTAGCATTAGTCTGGTACGCCTAAAGTGTAGGATATAGCATGATGTGACAATTTGACCGACTTGCGTTAATGGTACAGTTTAGAATGGTTTTCAAGGTTTTGTTAACTGCCTCTACTTGTCCATTCGCTTATAGGTAGAAGGAAGATGAGTGATCTTGCTTAAACCCTAGCATAGTATTCATCTTGGTCATCATGCTATTCTGAAAGTGACTACCATGTTCAGTGACAATCTCCTTTGGTATACTAAAACGATTAATTATTTGTTTAAACACGAAGTAAGCTTCCATTTCACCATCTTCTTTCAAGGTAGGAATTTCCTCTGCCCACTTTGTGAAGTAGTCTATAGTGACAATGATGTATTTGTTCCCCCCAACAAAAACTGGATTGCATGTCACGTAATCCAACCCCCACTTAGTGAAGGGTCCCACTGCAACGACAAGAAAAAATGGAATAGGATGAGACCTCATTTTTCTGGTATAG
The DNA here is from genome assembly GCA_001517045.1 of Pseudotsuga menziesii. NCBI lineage: Eukaryota > Viridiplantae > Streptophyta > Pinopsida > Pinales > Pinaceae > Pseudotsuga > Pseudotsuga menziesii. Next base: position 92,093 of record LPNX011148870.1, read on the forward strand.
AGCTAACAAGGATGATAGCACTTCACAGCCTCCACAAAATACTTGGAGATCGTGGGCCGAAAATAACTAGCACATAAAAAAATTTGGGTCGTTGTTAACCTAGATAAATGACCCCCACATGCTCCACTATGGAAATCATTTAGGACATGCTCATCCTCCTCATGGGTGAGGCACCAACGCAAAATAGAATCTACCCCTATACGATATAAAGTATCACCTATGATTACGTAGTTTTTTGCGTTCACACACAATTTGTGTCGCTCTTCCCTTGAGAAGGACGCGAGACACTTCTAAGTATGGGGATATATAAGGATATCTCTGTACCAGGGATTAGAGGTGGAAAATAGAAAGATATACTCATATGGGAATGAGTCATCCTCCAGGACTACATTTTCTTTCATAGGAAATTCTGAGATAAGATCTGCAAAAACTAAGAACTTTTTGGATTTAGCAGATTGGAAATCCAAGTCAAACTCTTGGATAATGACTATCCACTTGTTGAATTTTCCCTCGATTATGCATCGGGACAAAATATACTGAAAAATATTTACATCTGCCACCACTATGGTTGTCCTTAGTAAAATGTAGTGACATAGCCTATGAACAGCATAGATAGCTGCCAATGCTAATTTATCAACGTGGGAGTATTTGCGTTCTAGACTAGATAATGCATGATTGAGATAATAGAGAACATGCTCTTGGAGCTTGTTGTCCTCCTGAACCAATACTACTCCAACAGTTGACTCTGATGCAACCAGATACAATATAAAATCTTTAGAGTAATCTGGCAGATGTAACAAAGGAGCGGACAGTAAAACCTTTTTCAATGCCTCGAATGCAAGTTTTGTGGTTTCATCCCATTGAAATGGGGTGTCTTGCTTAAGCAAGCACATGAAACCCTTTGTAATATTGGAATAATTGACTATAAAACACCAAAGGAAATTATATTTCCCTTACAGGCTCTGAAGTTTCTTGATGGAACGAGGAGGAGGTAGATTTACAATAGCCTCAACTTTCAAAGGATCCACCTGTATTCCTTTATTTATCACAATAAACCCTATTATCCTCCCTGACTCGACCCATAAAACACACTTGTGGGGATTCAAATGTATCTTATAATGTCTACATATTTCTAAAATCATGCGAAGGTGATCTGGATGGTCCCTCCTCTTGTGAGAATGGGCAGGAAGATCATCCAAGTATGGCTGGACAATATTCTTGATATTGTGGAAGGAAAGTTTCATTTCCCGCTAAAAGGTAGCTCCGGCATTTTTCAAACTGAAGGGCATTTTCTTGTACGCAAAGGTACCCCAAGGACAAATAAAAGTCATTTTATGTTGGTCTTCCAGCTTGATTTAGATTTGATTATACCGGGAAAATCCATCCATAAACGAAAATACTTCACTACCCACACAAGCATCAATGATCTGATCAATGAAGGGTGTGGGATAGTTGTCCTTGGGACACACTTTATTTAGGTCATGAAAATTAGTGCACACTTGTATGGTCCCTTGTTTTTTATCAACGGGAATGGGGTTGTGTTAACACCCAAAAAAGGTTCACTACCTCATCTACCCCATTACATGGCTCATTTGTCCATTTTCCCACCATATTTCCATCAAAAACCCATAAAACCATGCAAAAAGCCTCCAAAAGGCTTAAAATGCCTCCAAAAGGCCATAAAACCCTCTTTTCCTCTAAAAATATCCAAAATTCCTCCAAAAAAGCAAAAATCTCCAAAAAGGAATAAAAAATATAAAATAATGAGGAAAATGAAGAAACCCTAACCCTAAAACCGCATGGTTTCCAACTATAAATAAGTGATGGAGACCCCTTATTCAAAATCCACAATCACAAGTATCCTGCCTCTGCCAAAATTGCTCGTGAAATCCTAGCTCACCATTGAGCTACTTTCACCATTGAGAGCCCCTTTTGGCCCATTTCCACCATTGGAGAAAGAGAAGAAGCAGCTTGAAGCTCGGAGCCATTGACTCGGATCATCGCAAAGGGCTTCACCAACCTTCACATTGAAGGTCAGATCAATACAAAATTACTATTTACTTTTTATTGTTTTGCTCAATGAACTTGTTTAGATTTAGTTTTTTATTTCAGTTATAGCTTTTAATTCACATATCATTGAACTGCTACTAAGGAATCCATTGTCCTTAGTAGGTACTCATTCGTACAAGCTAGGGCTAAAACCCTAGCAATAGTTTTGGCGACTCCGCTGGCTTTTTTATTTATTTTATTTTCCATTTTGTCCTTTCGGCTGTCATTTTTGGCCGCCGTAAACCACCGTTTTTTCCCTCATAGTCGCATTCTGACCACGTCTTTCCAGTCCTTAGCTACGACCCGACCGCGCCTTTCCAGCTATTAGCTGCGACTCGGCTGCGTATTTTTCCCTGTTTGCTGCACTCCGACCGCGCCTTTTAGCATTTTACCTGCGACCCGACCGCACCTATTTTCTTCAAACCCGTGGTCCGCCTACACCTGTCTTTCATAAACCCGCGACCCGACCGCACCTATTTTCTTCGAACCCGCGGTCCGCCCGCGCCTTCCGTCCAGAAACCCGCGACCCAAACGCACCTGTTTTCTTCAAACCCACGGTCCACCTGCGTCTGCCTTCCAGAAACCCATGACTTGACCGCGACTGTTTCCTTCAAACCCGCGGTCCGACCGCGCGACTTCGCCCCAAACCCACGATTTGGATTTTGCACTTGTTTTAGCTTTTTGAACCCAGCCCCTTTGCTGTCATATCTTCTGCACCTGCACAGCCACCTGTTCTACCTGCAGCCCTATAGCCATCTTTGTCCCCCTCTACAGAACTTTTTAAAAAAATTTAGCATTGTTTATTCATATAATATTGCATGGTAAAATTTTTTAATTCAGTATTATTGATATTTACGAAGTTGCCCTGGCACTTCTTTTCTGGGTTCATAACCTCACAAGCACACAATCTGTCACCTAATTCAAGTGAGACTTAAAAAATACTTAACTCAACCAACATTCTAACCCCACTTGGGGAACATAAAAGAAATTTTGTATTTAGGTAGGATCGGGGGGATAGGCTTCCAATAACACCCCTCGGTTATTTACACTTGAGACATAGTTGTTGTCCATTAGGGAACCAAAATCCCCTAGTATTTTTTGACATGGCCACAACCGGTTTATCAGAGGGCCTCTCCCTTAGGAGGGTTGAAGTCATGAGATTGGTTCCGGAGGTCTGAGTGGAATACCGAACTCCATTCAGTAACTGAAGGGCTACCTTTCGCAGTTCTCGAGATATCCTTGTATAGGGGTATTGCGGTTAAAGGACCAAGCGGCAGATTTACCTTTCTGGACGTGTCATGAACGGGGTATCTTAGTTGCCATTCTTCTAGGATTCGACTACCCGGTGTCCCTCCCGGTAGGGGGATACCTTAGCCACTTGGCTTCCCTATTCATATTATCTGACTTGGATTTCATCACCTTGCAGAGGATATGTCTAGTTAAGTCATAATACTTTTAGTTAGGTGTTTGCATGCTCCCTTACCTCCTTTTGGTCTAGTGAGTCCACCATTTATTTATTTATTTATTCATTTATTTATAGGCAACCTGCTTTTTTGGTATTCTAACCATTTCTGTTGATACTCCGCCTATTGTAGCACGTAGTTACAGTGGGTGTTTTGAGTTGTTGTTGGCCTGAGCGCCCCATTTTTTGAGCTCTCCTTCTGCACACTCGGTTGCATTAGAGTTTTTTGAGCTGTTTTGTACCTACCTCAACCCACAAAGATTTGACACCATTTGTCACCATTGAGTCCCCAAGACATTCTCGGCGCCTCAGAGGCGAGCCCCCACAGCACGGTTCACTTGACACCACCCGTCATTGACACAGATCTCGAGCCTTGTCACTTGACTCCACTCGTCAGCGACATTGGACTCCGTCACCAGATACTGACGCCCCTTATTTTACCTCTGATTCTGATCCAGAGTCTGAGAACCCCCTTTACACTTCCCCTACTAGCCCCATGGCTGGCGTGACTCCCACTCCCATCTTGGTAGGGACCGTTGGTGGCACATCCACCACGACACCCGGTACCACACCTACTTTAGGTATACCCTCCACGGGGGCCCCCTCTACTGTTCCCCTCATAGTACCGATTCCCGCAGTGGGAATACCTATCCCCACTCCATTAGTGACTCATACCACCCATGGTGGTGCAGGTCCGCCCTATACCACCTTAGTTCCCCCACTTGGGGGCAACCTCCCTCATATTACCCGTTCACTTGGGGGCATCGGCCCCAACTTGGTCCAACCCACTACCGTGTCACATCCTTCGTCCAGTTTGCCATTCATGGCTAGCCTCAACCTGCCTGATCTAGCCAGATTAACCAACGCCCCCATCAGACACAACCCTGCGTGGCCTCACATGCCCACCAAGCTCCCCTCCGACATCCCTAATTTCAAGGGAAAGGTAGGTGAGGACCCACAGAACCATATCATGTCCTTCCATCTATGGTGTTCCTCCAACTCCATAGTAGACGACTCCATTCGCCTCTGTTTATTACAGCGCACTTTCACTGGCTCTACTGCCAAGTGGTATATCGAACAACCCCACGGAACCCATACCACCTTTACTTCCCTGGCCTCGACCTACCTCCAGTTCTTCCAATTACCTGTCCTCTATGACGCAGGCATTGAAATCCTACTATCATGCAGACAGAACACGGCTACCCACATCACAGACCACATTCATGAATGGCGTCGACGCCGTAGCCTATGCAAAATCAAGTTAGATGACCAGATCTTCCTAGATTGGTTCCCCAAATCCCTCCTTCCTATCATTGCTAAGGATGTGGCATCCGAAAGACCCCAGTCTGAAGAAGAGGCTATACTTAAAGCGCAACACTTCGATCTCATTTACACCCAGTCGGGTTATCTTTATACCATAATACCTGACGCCCCTCGCGACGATTCCTCGCGCTGGGGGCATCCCACGCTGTCGACGGCATCATTGGCCGTGTCTCTTCATAGCCTCAACCATTTTCCATCATTCGTCCTACCCCTGGCCCTGACCCTTCGCGGGCGACCTCACAGTCTGGAGCACACAACCCATATGCTCCCATGACACATCACCACCACACCCACGGACCCTCATGTCCACCACAGTGTTTCGGTAATACGACTCCTGCTCACGCCCCCCTTGTTGCACCTCAATCCTACTATCACCAACAAGCTGCACCAACCCCTGCGACACACCCACAACCCGCTCCACAGCACTATCAGCAACCCCCTTAGGGTGCTACACCTACGCAGCCTCCACCTACATATCATCCACTGCAGCCTGCTCCTGCCCACGTGCAACCTCAGAATCCACCTACTGTCCAAGGGCAAGTTTACGCTCAACAAACCCCGCAGCAAAACCAGAACAACCAACGTAACCAGGGCCAACAAAACCGTGGCAGGGGCCGGAATTTGCGAACAAACTATCCTTGTTCTATTTGCGGGGTCTATGGCCACTTCACACATTTTTTCCCCCACATGGAGTGCGTTCGGAAACTTTGGGCTGAAGATGCCCGCTGCCAAGGGTAGGAGGCTCCTCAAGCACCACCCAACCCCCCACAACCTCAGCAGCCACCTTTGGTGCTGCAAAACCCCTTACCAACCCAAGGCGTAGTGAACACTCAACCGTTGGCTCCCCCTCAAGCCAACACGACAACCCAACAACAAATCACTTACGCTGCTCCTGATCAACTCGTGCTTGACTCAGGTACCCACCACTTGTTGATGATGTCCTCCGATGAGGCCAACCTCCAGACCCGACGGAACCAATATGGCTCCACCTCTGAAGCCATATGTACCCTGTCCCATAATACGAGAACTCCTACTAATCAACCGCCCTTGTTGCCTCAACCCCCTTTGGTACCTAGTCACATTGGTGCTACACCCATCCATACCATTCCTTTCCTCTTCCCTCCCTCAGGAGTAGTTAGCGCCCCGGTCATGGCCACCATCAGCCTTCCTGGGTTAACCTTAGGATTACCCGTTTGGTATCTTTCGCCTCCCGTTCCCCCACCGACACCAAATGTCATCCTGCAACCAGTGCAACCAATTGTCACTACTAGTCAACCACCTCCAGGTATCGCTACCCCGTCGTCCTCCACGAACCCCCTCCCTCCTCTTACCAAACCCACTGGGGGCAGAGGCCCCCAACCTTACACTGCTGTCCCACCTCCTAAGATAGTCAAAAATCCCCCTGTGTTTCGTGCTCATCCCAAATGCACGCTGTGCGATGAGTTGGGCCATGCGACTCACCTATGTCCTCGGTTGCCGGTGTTACAGGAATACATGCAACTGCTTGACGACGACCCCACTATCCCGGTTGTCCATCTAGATTCAACCCCTAAGCCTCGAGACAAATCCCTGTGCACTAACCACTCCTGTGCCCTATGCGATGTTTACGGGCATTACTCCCATCACTATCCCGATCTCCCCGAGTACAGAGCAGCTCTCTTTGAAATGAACAATCTGGATCTTGAGATGGCACCACCCACCATTGTGGAAATCCACCCCCCGGACTCTTCCTCTTCTGAAGAGGTTAATACCATTTATATGATCTCTTCCACCACTACTCCTTCGTCAACCGATTTGACGACACAAACATTCCATATGGATGAGGAGATTCTCGAGGCTCTCACTGCCCCGGATTATCCCTGGGATGACATGCACCATCGTTCCTACTTCCTCCCAGAGGTATCCTTCTCTAACACTGCTACCCAATTTGCCGTTGAATCCAAAGACTTCCTTCCCCACAAGGTCGACTGGTTCAAGGACCCTATTCCTGCTCCTGACGCCTTCGAAGCTGGTAACATGGCCAACATCTCACCTGTCATCCAAATTGACATCGCTTCCCCAGGAGGCACCCCCGAACTCATCACTTTAGGAGCCTCTTGCAGTAAGCAAGAAATTGAGGAATACAACAAACTCTTCAGAGAATTCCGTGATGTCTTTGCCTGGTCCTATACCGAAATGCCCGGTCTTGACCCTGCCATTATAGAGCACCACATCGACACATGGCCTGATGTACCCCCCCGTTCATCAGAAACAACGCCCCATTCATCCCTAGCTACATTTTTGGAATCAGCACGACAAGACTGTCACGATGGTCACCTCGTTGCATCATTTTTTCTACGTCAATTTTTCATCCCTTTTTAGACACCACTAGTCACCTCGGTTTACGCGCCACTTCGGCCGTTCTCCATTTTTCACACTGTTGATATCGCTAGATTCATTTTTCCGCGCTCGTGATGATGCTTGAGATCATTTCTTGCTCTCACTTGGCACAATTTCAACATTGTGCCCCGACACCTTGTTTCCTTGGTTTACGCTCCACTTCGGCCGTTCTCCATTTTTGACACTTTTCATATCGCCGGATTCATTTTTCCGAGCTCGTGATGATGCTTGAGATCATTTCTTGCTCTCACTTGGTACAATTTCAACATTGCGTCCCTACACCTTGCCGCATCGATTTGCACACCACATCGGCCGTTATCGGATTGTTTCACACTTTTTACATGAGCCATCCACTCCTGTCATACTGCAAATGTTTCGTTATTTTGCCACCATTCATTCACCCCACAAGGAGGCCCATCAGTGTTCCCCCCCACCCTCAGTCCTGGTCATCATAAATGTTCCTTGATCGAACACTTCCTCCTTGCCTGGCCATTAATTCAGAGTCTTCTTATTTGCTTTCAGACTCCTTAAAATTGAAAGCAACCACGAGCATGAACTGTCATGGGCTCGTAAAATCCACACGACAGTACCATTCCATCATTTCAGAGTCTTCTTATTTGCTTTCAGACTCATTAAAATTGAAAGCAACCATGAGCATGTACTATCGTGGGCTCATAAAATCCACACGACAGTATCATTCCATTACTTCAGAGTCTTCTTATTTGCTTTCAGACTCCTTAAAATTGAAAGCAACCACGAGCATGAACTGTCCTGGGCTCGTAAAATCCACACGACAGTACCATTTTATATCCACACTTCTTCTAGTTCCCTAACCCATGAAGAAGTCCCCCCGCGCCTCTTAGCGCTATGATCAATCCTCTCGGCAGCACCCCCAATCAGGTCGCCTTTGTTCAGAGTATTCTGCAATCTCCTGCCACTTTACCTCAGCTTGAGTCTCCCTCAACTCTTTTTCCCTCAGATCCTATACCGCTATGATCCCTTTACCACCAGTCAGTCTCATATGTTGCGCGATCATCTCCACCATCATACTCTGAACAAAGGAAGTTTGAGTCCACCTACTCTACTTGCCCAGTTATTCCCCCCAGTTTATCACTCCCGCCATCAGTACTATCACAGTTCAGTTTTTCACCTCGCGCTCCTGTCAAGGAAACATCATTGCCTTGATATTTGCAGGTCTCCCTCTGTCGACGACAGCCCCTCTATTCCAGAGGATAGACCTAGAGGCCCCTGCGCCTTGGACCCATCACCATCTGTGGTGAGTGCCTACGAACCATTTTGGGAGGAGTCATCATTACCTCTCCGAATAGTTGTTTCTCACATGCTCGACTTCAGCACCTTAATCGCATCGTTGAGAATCGCGCAGGATGTACATCCTTTCCATTATGTGTCGAAGACCCTGGATTTCCCCCGACTCTAGCACATTGGCGAGTCACTTTGGAACGGCCAAGTTATATGTTCCCGTGGATGTCCGGGCTGTGTTGGAGATTGTATTCGGAAGCCATCCAGTTCCATGCTTCCTTGAGTACCCAGTTCAGTTCCAGATCAGTGTACCATTGCAAGCATGACCGTTGTCATTTTGATCCAACAGCTCATTAGTTCCTTTGGAACCACATTCAGTAGCACTGCTATCATTCCAGTGCATCAGTTGTTTAGCTCAGACATGGTCAGCCCAGCAGTATGTTCCAGATTTGTGTCCCCTCTGGACACTTATGATATACATAGTGGTTTTCTATGTATCCTACAGGTCCCTCTTTTCAGGCCTCACAGTTATTTTTATGTATCTTGATACGAGCATGGGTATGCCCGCCTTGTCCAGATGATCAAATGATTCCTCATCCATTATTGAGGTTATGTACTTTTCAGTCCTTGTAGTTGGTTCGAGATCGATGTTCCGGGCTTCAGTTGGTTCCTTCTCTTCTCCACACC
>LPNX011148870.1:101397-120806 GCA_001517045.1 Pseudotsuga menziesii
TGCTCAATGAACTTGGTTAGATTTAGTTTTTTATTTCAGTTATAGCTTTTAATTCACATATCATTGAACTGCTACTAAGGAATCCATTGTCCTTAGTAGGTACTCATTCGTACAAGCTAGGGATAAAACCCTAGCAACAGGTTGGATACCAATTCCATTGGAGCAATCAGGTAAATGAACCCTTCTTTCAGAAACTTTTCCACTTCGGCCTTGACGGATGCCTCTTTTCATGGATTAACAAGTCAAAGATTTTGTCAAACAGGTTTAGCATCGGGGTAATTCTGGATTTTGTGTTCTACAATAGATGGATCTATGCCTATCATCTCCTCATATGACCAGGAAAACATGTCACGAAATTCCTTAAACAATGAAGTATATATGGAAATCTATTCCAGAGAGCAGTTTGCACCGATATGCACATTTTCTATGATGTTGGGGTTTGCAAAGATGTTGATTGGAATGGTGACAAATATATTTTCCATATTCCCCTCAACAAATATTCCCTCCTTTGGCAAAGTATTAATCGGTAAATCAAAATCTTCCACCAGTCTCACATGGAACTCTTGGCTCTCAATTCTGATCAGTTCTGGAAGAAAGTAGGACTTATGGTGCAAAAGTTCACAAATCTTATCTCATCCACTCATGGCTTCCAAAATGGATTCACCCGAAGGCAAAACCATGTCTAAGAAGTCATATGAATGTAAAGAGTTCTCTTCTTGAGCGGGAAGATAGGATTCCTACGAATCCTCTGATACTGTTGAAGGAGTCATGATAGAATTAGCAGTGGTATTAAAAATATCTTGATAAGCCAATTCCATTGCAGATAAGGGAACTTGAGGTTCCTGGTAGGAAGGAAGGACCCAAGGATCATTTATATCAACAACCGTCATGATATAATTCCCTACACTCGTAGAACCTAGATAGTTAATAGGGCCCGGGATATCAAATGTTCCCATCAAAGATGCATACATTCCAACCCCAATGCTCTCATTAGTCGTTTTATTCTTATCGATCAAAGGTACAGTGGACTCATTAGTCTCGAAATGACCCTTCCGAGTGAAACTAAGTTGGTCAACAGTAACCAACTACCCTTCGTGTGGAAACACTACCACTTGAAGAATGGCCCAGGAAATCGCACACATGGAGTAATTTCAGCTTCTCCCTAACATCAAGTTATAATCCAATGGGGCATCAATCACTTCTACTTCAACAGTCACAGCTATCCCTGCCAACTTTATCTCAAAATTCAGTAGGATACCATGCAGACAAAAAGACCTTCCATTGAAAGCAGTAAGTAAAGTGTTTGATGGAACTAGATCTAGGGAACCTAAGGCTTTCCAACAAGACATTGACATTACGCACGTGGAAGAACCTTCGTCAACAAATGTACATCCAATGGTTTTTCCTCCATGGGCCACATCAACTGACAAAGCCACATGATATGGTAGGCGGATCTTAACATCTTAAAGATTAAACTTCACCAGCAGGCTCGATTAATCCATGTCTCCTAAAGCTTCTAAGAGGGCATCCTGCTGAGCAGGACAACTCTGTAACACCTCCAATGGTGACATTGCACAAGGATTTTGAGCCAAAATATTCAAATACAGAATATTTAGAAGCAGCCCTAGAATTAGGATTGTGAGCCAAATATTCAAATACATAATATTTAGTAGCAGCCCTAGAATTAGGATTGTGAAATGCTTTTTTAAAGACACCTTTCGATATCTTAGGCATCAGATCAGCTAGTTTCTCAATAGTGAGAGGGTTAGAAGTTTCACCAGTAGACTTACCCTTCTCTGATGCCTCTGATTCATAATTATTGTTTCTTTCCTAGAGTAAGGTGTTAGATCGTACCATATTGATATATTTTTTATCAGGAGGAGCACTAGAAGTGCCCCCGGCTACATTCAAAACAGAAGTTGTGTTCTGTCCTTGCGAAAATGGATCCTTCAGGACAACTGGTTGTGTATTCTTAAGCAACTTTTGAGCTTGATCCATAAGAGGGAATTGATGATTCAAGCGGTCTCCCTAGCACAACTTACAAGGAAACTTAACCTTCTTCTTACCTTTTTTACCCCCATCAGCATTGTTCGTGGGTTTCTACTTGTTTTGATTACCCCCACCCTTCTTCCCTTTCTTATTTTTCCCATTGGGATGTTGATTTCCCTTCTAATAATACTATGCAAAAATAGTTGCACTTTGAGGTGAGGTGGTGGAATCCTTTGTTTCCTCCACTACATATTTCTTCACTTACAATTCATGGAGTTTCTTAGTCAGTGATTCTATATTGGGAGAACTTACTGAACCAACCACACCATTAGCATGGGGTATAGGCTTGGTTTTCTCTACATTATTGGTAGACCTCAGTGCCCCAGGTATTATTTCATACAATATCTCACACTGAGCATATATCAATGCTAATTACTATGCCCTCAGGATAGCCTCTTCTTCTGTGGTCACCCTCGAAGTGGATACGTCCTTAGAGATACAAGGCAATAAATATTTTAAGAAACACTCTAATAAGAAATCGAGAGGTATTGTGGATTTGATAAGCCTCTTTCGTCTTCTCCACTCCTGGATGTGATCTGAGATATGTGTGGCCTTGTTTTGCCACAAAGTCGACAACAAATCTGTGTCAGCGTCATACCGAACAGGAAGCTGGAAGTGATTGAGGATTACAGTTGCTAAATACAAAAAAATGTTGTAATGTCCCAAGTCTGATATGTAGACCTGAACACTAACTAATTCTGAAAATTAAATTAAATTTATGATATTTGAATTAAATCCACTCATAGCACATTCAGACTATGAAAATAAAGGTTTATTGTTGGGAAAATTTGCAGACAAGGGAGTATGAAGTGGGAAGAAAAACAAGAGTGAGTTAATAAAATTGAAATCCTTTCCCCTAACACATTTATATTGGTACCATTTAGGTTTCATATTCCTCTATGCAGAAACCTAATCCCACACTTCGGGTTCACCCAACCGTGAAACTACGGATATTCCTTTGTTCTTCCAACCAAGGTATTTGGGAAAAGTGGAGAGGTTTTATTAGGAATTCATATAGAATAAAATATGTTTTGGAATATTTTTTGACATATCTAGAGTTGTCTGGAGGACATAGGGAAGAATTGACAATTTTTCGGCAATTTTGGACCAGTGAGACCCTGCGCAATGGAGGATCCGAAAAGACTGTACATAACCAATGAAAAAATTATATGGATTTATGTATGGTAAGGTGGGTATATGTGACCAAAATATATTTACATATCGATATTTGAGTGGACAAAACTCAGTTTATATCATAAATTGTAAAACTAGTAATTTAAAACTAGCATTCTAGCTAGGGTACAAAATAAAGCAGATAATTCATAGAAGATTGAATTCTTTACTATATATGAAGTATAAAAGAGATGAATAAAACATCAAAAAACATATAAAATCCCTCCAATCATTTACACAACCTTGCATATTCCTTATTGCACTCAGATTCATCAATTTTCCCCATTACAATGACAAAACAAGCTTTTTTATGTGAAACTGAAGGTAAAATTTTCATGGACAGAGTTATTTCGACCTGATAAATATAAATCACAGAGTTATATTCTGTTACACCTCATAAATCATATAATATTCTGACCATTACATAAGGAGACTCCAAAAATGATGGGAAGAAGGCCCAGAACATGACTAGAAAAGGGCTGAGAGCATAGGTGAAGCATGGGATTCACTAGATCTCGACCTGAACATGATGGAGGCTACAAAATATGTATGAGAGGTCTTCAATGGTTGTACATCATGTGCTCCATACCTGCAAATAGAAGATAATAATATTGGAGGAGTGGGGAAGGGAAGGCTTGGGGCTCATCTCCTAAGTGTCTAAGGCTCATCACTCAAAAAAGCATGCTAAAATAAGAATATATCAATAAAAATATCAACAAAATTGAGTCAATAGGGTCAAATTTTCCTTTAATAGCATCCTAGGTGACCTATTTAACAAGTGGAGGCCAATGGCGATGTGTGAGAGCAAGTCAACCACCTAGAAGCCCTAACCCTAGCCACATAAGATCCCTCCTTGGGAAATTTGGAATGTAGGACCATGTGGAAATGTTTCCATGTCCAACTCATCCCTCTAATTTAGTAACTGCACCCTCCTTAGTCAAATAGTTGTTTCTTTTGTTCATGATATATTTCTTATTTTCCCTGCTTTTGAGACTGAGTCTCCATAAGGAAACTGTACTCTCCTTTTCCAAAACTTTCCTACTTTTGTCCTTACATATTTTCTGAGTTCTCCAAGAGGAAAATTCACCCTCCTTTGCAAAACTTTCCTTCTTTTGTCTCTGGTTTCTTTTATGTTGCTTTTAGGCACTTTCCCCTTTTCCTCTTTGACTGCTTTTGTCATAGAGTTTCCTCCTTTCTACCTTAGAAAGTTGACTTGACCAATGCGCCCCCCTAACATGGAAAGCTTATTTCCACCTAATTAATTTGCACAATTAATAATAATGAAGAATACAAATTAAATACATGCCTCAATAATAATTAATTTAGCAAAATTTCCCCCAGGCTAATTAATTAATTCGTCATAAATCATTTTTGGATAAAATTTCCTAGGTGAGGTGATTAATGAATTTTTGACCACCCCAAATGTGTTGTTCAAGGACAACACTTTTATGTCCAAAAATATGGGGACATGACAACTGTCATATGCAGTAGAGGGAAGTTCAATGTATCATTTTGTTGTAACATGAGTTAAGCTCCTCTGGAAAAGCCTCAACTGAACGGAGTCATCGTTCAGTGAGTTTGAAGAGAACCAAAGGTGAAAAGTGGTTATGTGCACACCTGGATCTTCACCAGCTTTTCCTTCAAACTTAGGAATGTCAGAAGGTAACTTAATAGGACCGGGTGGCCATGTCGCACTATGTTGCACGGGGTCATTCATCAAATTTGACAAGTCTGGCAAGTTTAAAGTTTCCAGGAAAGGAAGCTTTGTCCTAACCGGGGTTTGAAAATAAGGATTCTGGGATGTAGAAGGACCTACCCCCTGGTTCCCCCATATACATGTTTTCCCATTTTCTACCCTACTCAAACCCCTCTGCTCTTCTAATTCATGCTAATGAGGCAAGCAATCTTTGGCATGAAAGATTTGGCCATCTAAACTACAAGTATCTTTCTGATTTGAGTGAAAACGATATGGTCATATTGTTACCAAAGATCAAGTTTTCCAAGGGAGTCTATCAAGGTTGTATACTAGGAAAACACCCAGAGCACAAATATGAGAGAGCTAGTCATGAGAGAACCTCTGCACCTCTTGAGTTGATCCACAGTGACATTGTTGTTCCATTTCCTCATATGTCCATGAGTCAAGCCAAGTATGCACTGACCTTCATAGATGAATTTTCCAGGTATTGGTGGGTTCACTTCCTAAAGCATAAGTCTAAATTTTTTGACCTCTTCAAAGTCTTTAAAGCCTTGGTTGAAAACAAGTCTAGGAGGAAACTCAAGATCCTCAGATCTGAAAATGGTGGTGAGTATGTCAAGTCTGAGTTCATTCATTATCGTAAAGATGGAGGTATTCAGATGCAGCATTCAATCCCTTACACACCACAACAAAATTATGTTGCTGAGAGAAAGAACAGGTCAGTGAAGGAGATGGTAACCTGCATGATGGAGGCTAAGACTTTGCCACCAAATTTTTGGGCTGAGGCTATAAACTATGTATCCTACATCTAGAATAGGGTGCCTCATAAGTAGCTTGATGGTATGACTCCTTTCGAATCTTGGAGTGAGCACAAGCCAGATGTAACCCATTTCAGGATTTTTGGCTCAAAGGCTTGGGCTAGAATTCCAACTGAAAAGAGAAAGGCTTTGCAGCCCCAGAGCCATGAGTGCCTATTTATTGGGTATTCTAAAGATTCAAAAGGGTACAGTCTGGTCAACTTGAGAACTAACAAAGCTTTCATTGAAAGAAGTGTTCAGTTCCAAGAAGAGCCTTTAGTAGCAGTTGAAGTTGGAGAGTCTTCTCCACCACCAAATCCATTGATTGTAAGTGGAGAGACTAATGAGTTTGATGATTCTAATATGTCTGATAATGATTATTTGATTACAGATCCTGATATTCCTACAAGACCAAAATAGGAAGCAAATACCATTCATGCAGCTGGGGAACTAGCTGGAAATCCTAGTGACACTAGGAGGACTAGATCTCAGTTTGAGAGTGCCCTTTGTGTGAAAGATCCTTTATTTTCTGAGAAGTGCTATCTGATGGTTGAATCAAATCCACAAACATATGAATATGTAGCACATGATCCAAGATGGAAAACATCCATGAAAGAATAATTCAGCTCGCTCTAGAAGAACAACACTTGGGAAATGGTTGATCTTCCCCCAGGGAGGAAGCTAGTTCAATGTAAGTGGGTTTTCAAGACTAAGTTTGCTGCTGATGGTTCACCTTTGAAATATAAGGAAATATTGGTAGCCAAGGGCTACTCACAAGTACATGGTATTGACTACAATGAAACCTTTTCACCAATGGCAAAGATGGACTCCATAATGCTAGCTTTAGCCATTGCAACTTTGAAGCAGTGGGAGGTACATCACATGGATGTGAAGTGTGCTTTCCTAAATGGAGATATCAATGAATAGATTTACATGCAGCAACCTTAAGGGCTTGTTTCTAATCCATATTTAGTGTGCAGGTTAAAGAAATCATTGTATGGGCTCAAGCAAGCCCCCAAGGCTAGGTATGCCGAGATTGATGGCTTTCTGTTGTCATTGAGTTTTGTTTGATGCAAGTCTGATCCTAATGTCTATTTGAAGTCGATTCATGGTTCTTTGATGATTATTTTATTGTATGTGGATGACCTTCTGATTACAGGAAGTTCAAAGAAAGAGATTGCCTCCTTGAAGGATGTAATGAACCATGCATTTTCTATGATAGATTTGGGATTGTTGAGCCAATTCTTGGGTCTCGAAATTGCTCAATCCCAACATGGAATCAAATTACATCAGTCCAAGTATGCCTTAGATTTGTTGAACAATTTCAACAATAAATATTTCAAGCCAAGAAAGACTCCCTTCCTTTCAGGAGTTAAGCTTGAAGAAGCAGGTTCTTCTCCTATGGTAAATAATACACTGTATAGGAAGTTAATTGGGTGTTTGCTTTATCTTACACACACTCGACCTGGTATATATTATGCAGTTAGTGTGGCTTCAATATACATGGATCAACCTCATGAGATCCACTGGAGAGCAGCCAAAAGGATCCTAAACTTTGTTTAAGGAACAAGAACTCATGGGATCTTCTATAAAGAAAAATATGATCTTGATTTGATTGGGTTTACTGACAGTGATTGGGAAGGTGAAAACATAGATCAAAAGTCAACATCAAGATATGTGTTCGCTTGCTGAAGGACCAATCAGCTGGTCAAGCAAGAAGCAGAGTGCCATAGCACTCTCATCTACAGAAGCAGAGTATAGAGGAGTTGTAAATGCAGCAACTCAATGTTTGTGGTTGTAGGGAATACTTGGAGAATGTGGCTTCGAATCAGAGTTTTCAACTATTATCTACTGTGATCATCAGAGCACCATTTGAATCTGCAATGATCCAGTTCAGAGACAGTGAACCAATCACATTGAGATCCATATGCACTACATCAAACAGCTTGTGCATGATGGTACCATTCATCTACTCTTTTGTGCATCTTCAGAACAAGTAGCAGACATATTCGCCAAAGTTTTTTGTGAGAAGACATTCAGCAATCTCAAATCACTGCTAAGGATTTCTGATCATGATGTGAAGCATGATTGATGATAATATTTTCAAAAAAGAAAATCCTGTCCATGTTTAAGGGAGGATTTTCCCACTAGGTTTTTGCCTCTTTCCTTAGTTGTATGGACAATCAGTATGTAAAGGGTGACTAAGCCTTATTTCTAGGACCTATAGTTTTCTGATATTTACTCATAAAGTAAGTCTTAAAGGGGGGTGTTATAATAATCAACCCATAGTTACCTACCTTAGACATTAATTAAATCATTTTTGTCTTATTACCTAGTGTCCTAGATTCCACTCTATGCTAGTTGCCTTCTACATGTCCTAGAAGTAAACACATGCCAAAACTGAGTCATGGAGCACTTGGGAAAATTCCTGGAAACCCATTTTTGCATGTCTGCTTTATTCCATATCCTCCAAAGCGCATATCTACTTTTTCTAAAAAGCTGTCTGTTTTATTGAGAATTAAGGCAAAATGAAAAGCTAGACTAGGTGTAGTTGAATTGTTTTTTTTTACATAATCCTCCCTCCTTTTCTCCTAATAAAATAATATATGAGTTTTATTTCCATCCCTCATTATCTTTCCTACTTGAATTATCCAATTCGTGAGCATCTTTGTGGATTTGGAAACTGCTTTATGCACCTATGGGGGATTTGACTAGATTTAGTAAGCCTTCTTTTTTACCTCATCGAATGGAATTCTTATGCATTCAAATATCTCATGTAATTATATATTAAATTAGCCTATTGCTTCACAAGGTTGGATATTGTACACTTACTCAATACAGATTAGTGTTATGCTCCAATTTCAGTCTCCTTTGGTGTTAATTTTGCATGTTTGATTAGCAATTTGTTGAGTGTAATTGTTCTATATCTTGGGTTCAATTTCCATAGCATGAAGTAAGGATAAGTAAAATGTACACTATAAATACCAGTGACAACCCCACTGGATGGATCTATCACATTAGAGGGAGCTGAGGGTTGAACCACTTGACTACTTGGTGAAAGGGGTGCAGTAGATGCACTTGGTCTTGGAGCTCCAACTGGGGTTACCTTCCAAGTATTTTCAAGGTGTACTAGAAATATCCTTCAAATAACACATGTGTATGATCCCTAGTGTCAAGAAACTAAATTCTACCACAACTACACCAAGATTCTATAGGAACAGTCACAAGCCTGATCCTTATGCATGGGAAGGGTAGCTAAGCCCGAAACCCTGTCAACACCGGCACCGCAATGGGCCCAAGAGGTGGTATTGAAAAGATCCCAAAACACATAAAATTATTGATATACGATCAAACAAGGAAGTGGAGGGTTATCTCCTCAACCAGGTTCTCATGTGGCCTCGTGCTTAACTCCTGTGTGAGAGGATCTTTCTAGATGGTCTCTTGTATAAGAGGATTTACCTAATGAAAGGCCACTACATTTGAAGTCAAATTATTTTGGACAATTTAAAGTTCCCTAGTCCAAAATGCTAGCTTGAAATAGTTGATGTATTAGCCTAGAAAAAAGAAACTTGCTAGTAAAATTTTAATTAATCATTCTTTTTAATGGGTTGTATTAGTCAAAGGTAGCGGAATGAGACTGTATGATGTTATAGACTCGGCAGAAAGAAAGCAAGTGATGTATAAAAAACTTTCAAAGTAAATGCAATTACAATGCCAATTTTTATTTTCTTTTTCTTTGTAATGTAAGCTAATGAAAATTTTAAACAAAAAGAGAAACTACAAGACTTAAAGTTTTTTTTTTCTGAAAAAATAATGAAAAGAACAACAAAATGCAACCTAATGCAAAAAGTAAAAAATGTTTTTTGTCTTTTCTTTTTTCAAAAAATTCAAAAATGATGATGCAACTAAATGAAAATTGAGTGAGTTTGAACAATCTATTCATATAACAGTAAATGATGCAAACATACCCTACAGTAACACACTTCACCCAAACAGGAAGAATTGGTTCAAAACCTAGACTTGGCGAAACTATCAATTCAAAAACTAATAGATCAAAAAGACAAAAATAATGACTAACTCAGACCACTACAAAAGTAGTACAGAGCATACCATTGTTTCAAAGGATTGATCAATGACCCAAAAACACAAACACTCAGACCAAAATCCAAGTAGGAGGACCTAATACATTCACCAATGAAGAAGTCAAACAAAAACACTAAAAGACTTGAATAATCAAGCAAGCAGTGAAATGCAAAGACCTAAAAACACAGTATTATGCCAAAATAGGACCTTCACAAGCATATGAGAAATCACAAAAACAAGTACAAGCATGGAACCTTAGGGACTCACAAAAACCTACAAGAATACGTGACTGTCACCAAGGAAGGTAGCAGACCATACGCAATTGTCACTGAAGCAACCCGTGTATGAAAAGTGCAATACGCGTTTGTTACCAAGGCAACCTATGTATGTTATCAAAAAAATTCAGAAAGAAAAACAATTGACTGACGGACTTTGAACATGTAATACTAGAAATCAAAGGTAAAATTAAAACAAATCACTCAGGAAATCTAACAGAGAAAAATCTAGTTAGGAAGCCTAAATAGAGGACCCACTACAAGTTGGACTCCCCAGTGGGGTCGGCAATTCTTTTGTTCAGGAAAACAAACCCTTATAACCTAGGGTCTTTGGGGTTACCAACTTACTAAATTAACTTGCATATAATCAGCCATTTCAAAATTTGAAATAGAAACATGAAGAAATTGGGCATGCCTTATTTATGACGGTCGATCCTATCTTTTCTTCTTCTCTTCAAATTGCTTCCATAGCTTCCAGGGTATCTCCAATCCCTAATGATGTATACGTGAGTTGCAATGTAAATACTGGCATATGATACGTGGGTTGCTATGATAATATTCGCATATTCTCCTTAATCGACATACAAAAAATAGATTCAGTTGGAAAGGGAATAATGTATTAAAGGTCATGCTCATCTATATAAAGTGTTTTGGCTACTTAAATCCATTTTTTTCTTTTGTGTGCCGACACATTGGGTGTCAGTATTCGGACGAAGAAGTGCCATTTTACATGATAACAGCTAATTTACCAAGATTTTCCATGTATTATTCTTTGACAAGACCAAAAACATGTGAAATATTCAACCAAATTTTCATAACATTACATAATTCTTATTGTATTGGCATATGATATACAAGACATAACCTTTTCATCCTTCCTACTATGGCATAACCTTGAAGAAATGTTATAATGGAAATTCAAAGATATATTAATAGGTTTCACTCTGTACATGTACTGAATCACATGAGTATCTTATCCACATACCTCTGTTATGATAACCACAACTTCCCATATTTCATGTTTCTATGTACTTCTATGCCCAAAATCTGTTGTGTTACTTCCATATCCTTCATCTTGAATGACCTATCCAATTGAGATAATGTGTTGATTTTAACCATGCTTTATGTTGCAAAAAACATATCGTCAACATATAAACATGAAGATAATGAATACCCCAGAAACACAATGGTTATAATCACTTCTTGTACAACTTGGATCACCATGAAGGAGTCAACTTCTTATACCAATTTTCCTAGCATGCTTCAGGCCATATAATGAATTCTTGAGATTGCAAACAAATATTCTATTGTGATCCTAAAATATCCTTTTTGGCTGTTCCATATACATCTCCTTATCCAAATCTCCATGTAAAATTGTTTTAACATATACCTACTCTAACTCAAGATAAAGTAATGCAACTAGTGCTAATCCACAACATGAATAGAAATATGCTTCACATCTAGTAAACAATTTCATGGAAATTAATACCTTCCAAATACCTTTATGCGACTAGCCATGCCATGCACTTTTCAACTTTTAATACATGTCTATTTTTATGAGTGTTGGAGTAGTAATACATCCTTAGTACATAGTTTTGACCTTATGCTAACTTTGTTTTCCCTCATGCAATGATATCCTATGGTTTAGACTTAGGAGAGTTGATTCTGTAAGATATCTGGTTATTTTGGCCTGTTCACACCTACAACAATGCTCTCATTTGGTCAACCCATCCCATGTGTGCCCTAATTAATTCCTTGGAGCACTACCTCCTTGTTTTGGGGGATCTGTGTTTGACTAAGGGCACTAGTGGTGTATTTTTCCTATTTTGGCTCTCCTAGGAGCATTGATTGCCACCTTGAGCCTCCCACTCACCTCTATCTTCTCACCCACGCATGCCTTGGAGTCTTTAATGCCCCAGAAAACTTCACCAATGTTCATGCCTTGGTTCGTGAATGTTTAGGCTGATTTGGAGCTCCATTGGTCCACCTAGGGGGATTGAGGTCAAATCTCACCATGACACATGTACAACTCCAATTGGCTTCCAGAGCATCACAAATTTTTTCTAGTGTATTATAAATGTGTACGATAACATCTACAAGATGTAAAATTATAATATGATCAGTAATTAGCACCATTCACATGTTCTAATTTAGCTATTTTCTATCTCTTTTGTTGTTCTCTTGCACATTTTGTCAAATAACTTGAGTGTGAATATTCCTCTAGATCCTAGATCTCGCTGTGAAGCAAATTCTCACATGGTATCAGAGCTTGTTGGAGCTACGAACAAATTTTGTGAGGTTTGAGTTGTTGTTTAGGGCATATTTCCATAAAACTTGAGTGTTTTCTTTGCAGGTTTAATAGCATATTTTGTCACAGGTTGCGCAAGAAGGATGGAGAAAACTTGATATCTACTGAATCCATTCCATTATTTTAAATGGAAGGTCGATATGGTCATCCATTTGAGGTCCAAGGGCCTCTACCGGGTCACCATGGGAACTGAACATGATCCAAATTCTGTTGTGGAGAAAGCTAAGTATTTTAATAGAATTGATGAGGCCTTCGGTATGCTCTTCCTCAGCACTTCAGGAGAAATTCTCTTTCATATATAAATTCTTGGCACACCGAATGAATTTTGGGTCAAGTTTGAGTCATTATTCGGGAAGACAGATGAAATGAGAGGCCATCAACTTGAGAATGAGCTAATCTCACTGAACCCATCTCACTATGATACCATTGAATACTTCTTCACCAATTTTAAAGCAATAGTACTTCGGCTAAAATAATGTGGCATACAGAAGAAATATGATCATCTTATCTTTTCCATCCTTTCTAAGTTGGGGTAGGAGTATTCTGTATATGTTTCGACATTTCACTCTAGAGCACTTACAACTAGAAATTGGAAGATCCCTGCGCTGGCATATTTCATGGAGTACTTGACTTAGGAGCAAGACAAGATCATACAACTGGGTACCATCAGATCTAAATATCAATCCCTTGTTTTTGGTGTATCAAATTAATCCCTGAGCAAGAAGAAATATTTGAATAAAAAGGAGAAAGAGAAGAAGGAATCAAGTTCAAAAAGCTCTATTCTACTTATGGGAGCTCGAGATCCAGGAGAAGGAGAAACAAGAGAGAAATACCCACATGTGATTATTGTATAGGTTCACATCTTGAGAAGGCTTGATTCATAAATAATATGGACATCATGACCAAGCTCCTTGAGGAGAACCATATTTCTCTTCCAGAATTTGCAAAACGATGGGAGCGCAAGCAAGGAAATGGTAAGGTTGAGCATGCATTGGGTGCATGGGTAAAACACATTTTTATTTTCTATATTTCTGATATCTCTATTTCTGATTCACCTTCTGATATATCAGAACCTAAAACCTCCATCCCTTCCTTGAAAAAATCCTAGTCGGTTCATGAAAGCTTCCTCCCAAAACTAGTCATTTTTCACTAGCTTTTGATGTGCCTTCTGAAATCCCTTTCCCAATCCCATCAGATATTTCCACTTATGATTCTGAATATTATATACAGGATGATATACATTCTATGACATTCATTGACTCATTTCCCCAGCTATTTAATGACCAAAATCCCCAACAACCCTCAAGTTCACTAGCTGAAAATTCAGATAATTTCCTAGTTTCCAATGCTATGTCTCTTGTATATGTTGTTGTTATGTATTGTATGAATTTAATTGGTTTGAAATCCATATCCTTGTCCTTCATGGGACTTTTTTTCAATATGTCTGGACTTCCTTTCACCACCCATGGTTCAAATCTCAAGTATCCAGACCTTCCAGGTTCACTCAATTGCAATTGTGATCTAGTTTCTCACTCTTCTCTTCCTATGGATCCATTCGCTCATGGAGACACCATACCTCTGATATTTTCTGTTGTGTATGACATATATTCTGATATTTCAGAGCCTCTTGAGCTTTGTTATAGATTTATAAAGGTGCTTCATCAGATTTTGAGAAAGATCCATGATTTTATTCATGATATGGCAGCTACACAGAATGCAGATTTTGTTGAATCTTTTGATGTTATTTGGGAAAGAGTTTGCAGAGATATATTTTCCACGGTTGATTGTGCTATTAAATTAGAGTATGCTTTCAGAAAAATATATTCTTATGATGACCATCAAAGGGCCTCTCCACATGAGCTTTGTTTACAACACTTTGATGCATGATCTTGACATCCACAACATCTTCACCAAATCCATTACCAATAAGTTGTTCTTTTAGCTCATTCAAGTGAAGAAGAGGACATGCTAAAGACCTTTTGATCTCTATCATATCCATTTTTCAGGGGATATTTTTTCCCATGAGGCTTTCCCCCATACCTCGGTTACATGGATGAATAAACATTGTTGTAAAAGGTGACTTGTGCCTTAGTTTCCAATGCCATAATAAATATTTTTTTGATTAAATTGTACTAAGTATGGATAAAGGGAGGGTGTTGGAGTATTAATACATCCTTATTACATAGTTTCGACCTTAGGATAACTTTATTTTCCTTCATGCAATGATATCCTATGGTTTATACTTAGGAGAGTTGATTGTGCAAGATATCGGGTTATTTTGGCCTGTTCACACCTACAACAACGCTCTAGTTTGGTCAACTCATCCCATGTGCACCCTCATTAATGCCTTGGGGAACTATCTCCTTGATTTTTTGGATCCAGGTTTGACTGAGGGCGCTATTGATGTATTTTTCCTATTGTGTCTCTCCTATGAGCATTTATTGCCACCTTGAGCCTCCCACTCACCTTTTTCTTCTCACCCATGCATGGCTTGGAGTCTTTAATGCCCCAGCACACTTCACCAATGTTCACACCTTGGTTTGTGACTGTTTGGGATAAGTTGAGGCTCCATTGGTCCACCTAGAGGGGATTGAGGTCAAATCTCACCATGACACATGTACAACTCCAATGAGCTTCCAGAGCCTCTCGAATTTTGTCCAATGTATTATAAATGTGTACTATAACATCTACAAGATGTACAATAATAATATGATTAGTAATTAGCACCATTCACATGTGTTATTACAACTATTTTCTATCTCTTTTGTTTTTCTCTTGCACATTTTGTCAAATACTTTGAGTGTGAATATTTCTCTAGCTCGTAGATCTCACTATGAAGCAAATTCTCACAATGAGAGGACATTCTTGAAACACTACAGCTCTATTAATGATGATTTTGTGGGAAGTAGGATCCCACAACATATAACCCTTAACACCCTCACCAAAACCAACAAATATCCACCTATTTGATCTAGGTCCTACTTGGATGATTAATAAGCTCATAATCATCGCAACCAAAATTTTCACATTTGAGTAATCACAAGATGACGTGTCCATACCTCTTCCAAAATATTCCATTTTTTGTAATTGATGGTGACCTATTTACGAGATATCATAATTTCTTATGCCATGACTCTTGTTGCAACTTGACATTACCAAACATACCTTTTTATCCTATCTTCCATGCAATAATTTCTGATTCCCAAGGATGTGAACATGCCTCCATCATCTATTCTCAAACACTTGATTAACTTTCCAATATTATTTGTACCCAAATCTCTAAACACATCATCCTTTCTAAATATAAATATAGACCCACTTTTCTAACCTAGAGACCTTGAGTGCTCCACTTCAAACTTGGTATATGAAAACTTAACCAAATTTTATGAAACTAGCTCATGTGAGCCTTCACCACTAACCTTTAGGCACCTTACAATGGAGTGTGAGTGCTCCACCTTGACATGAATATTTTGAGTCTCAGTGCTCCACCTTGACATGAATATTCTCTTCACCAAATGGGGTCAATTCATACAAGTGAGACTTCATTGCTCACCTCTAGGAACATTTACAATGAAATTCACAAAACCTTTAAATAGGCTCCACTACATGTAATCCATGGACACCATACAACAAGAAACCAAAACCATGGGCCCAAAAAAACACAAATCTCAATCTGAGAGATGATTTGACTCATGAATTATTTACCGAGTCACGATTAAGTTAATATTCCCCCAAGAATTTGACATACCACTTATCACCTTCATAACCAGGTCTTAAAACAATATTCCCATTTACATGCAATTAAAAAAAAATGTCACAACTTTATCGTCGTCACCCCCATTGCTCTTGCTCTATTTGCTTGACGACAATGCTACCATAAAAAAAAACTCCTTTGAACATGCTTATCCACAAATATAACATCGAATTTTATAGCGTGGTAGGGCACTCTCACTTCTTCACGTCACCATGCACTCAAACAACTCTCCAAATCCTAACATTGGGGCTATCGAACATAAAATCCATCATGTTCAATGCTTAGCATAAGGGTTCCCAATTGATTTCCAGCACATTTCTTTCAACCAATCATGAGTCCAACTGAACATGGCTTCTTAACACCTAATAGTTCTCCAATATGTGATACTCAACTCCTTCATCACACAAGACCCTTTCCCAGACCTCTCCAACTATCAATGTCTTCAACCTTTACACTACTTACCTCTAGTGAGACTTGGGTCTCATGCCTCTTCTTCAAAACCACAGGGTTTCATGGCACGCATAGACTGACACTACTCAATTCAAAACAAATCTGTGTTGAACCTCTTCCAGAGCATAGGTTGAAACTATCCTAGACTTGAACCTCTTCGATCCAAGGATCATTCAATGGATGAATAGCATCAACATCTCGATGATCATCAAACTCAATGAAGGTATACCCTAGACTTTAGTGTAAACCAAACATAAGAAATTCATCCTCCATATCATGCTTAGTTGTCCCTTTTGAAGGTCCCCACAAAACCCTTATGTAGTTAAACAACATTCATTCTACACTAAAAGAACTTTGAAAACCCACGGTAACTAGATTAGACTTCACTAGACACATGGACTCGTCTAAAAAAATCTTCCTCACATGAACTTCAGGTACTCTTCTTACCATTGTCTCTCACGCTAGATTTGTATCATCTTTTTCAGATCATGTTGTATAACCATTCTTTACATCATCCTCACACCCTACATCTTGCTCTGATCACTTGTCGTTAGAGATTCACCTACAATCTTGGTCTAATCACCTGTCATCAGAGATCCACCTACAACCTGATAGGAAAGGCACTTGGCACCGGATATCAACACCCACACACCCCTCTTCTCACCTTCACAACACCTAAGCTTTGATGTCACTTATCGTGTGCGGAATAAAAACAAAATATTTTACAGCATAAAACCAGAGATCATGGAAAAACAACAATCACTTAAAAAAAATTATTTAAGTGTAAAATCCTAATCAAGGAAACATCCACGAGGAAAGATAATGGTATTGTTATTTCTCAAAGGGAAATCACAATCACCCTTCCAAGCTTACACCCTGATAGGGTTACACACTTATGCCCCCTTGGGGATCGTCATTTTGTTATTTTCCTCTTGAGGCTACAAAAATATATAGTAGATCCTTCACAGTCATTTTGTTACTTTGCCTCTTGACGCTACAACAGTCATTTTGTTACTTTGCCTCTTGAGGCTGCAAAAATATATAATAGATCCTTAACATTGACATAAACTGATTCATTGATTGTTGCATCATATTTTGAGTTAATTTGTTATTAGACAATTCAACCATATCCTGTTTTAGGATGAACACATTTCTTAATTTTAGGGCAATATATTGTTATTCACATTTTGTTAGATGCATGACATTGAAGATAATGACAATGCTACATTTTTTTGTTTGCTAGTTTGTTTTTGCATTACAAAACTAGCTCATGGTTTAGGAAACTTCTACCCAATGGTATCTACCTCATCAAAATAACCTAGGGATCACCTATAGCGTAGGCCACACCAACCCTTAACATTTTTAGATTTTAATTCTCTCCTCTCAACTACCTTGGTGAGTCCAAACTCAAATCACTATGCACTACAATGCTTACCAAAACTAATCATACTAATAAGATTTAACACTTTAATACTACTACATTATTGTCATATTCTATCATATTTCCTTTTTAATTAATAAAAAGATTTTATTAATTACTTCTATATGTATAATTTTCTATACATTTATTAAAATTGCTTAAATAAGTTGTTGGTTCTTTTATACTTAATCCCCTTATACACCTTAACACTTTGCAATCAAAATTATACATGGATGATAAGCAAGTACATAGTAATGAATTCCAACTAAAATAAAGAAATCATAAATGTTTATATTTATATAATCATAAATGAATATTTATATTTATATAGATATAGCGATGTGTTAATGTCAACTAAAATAAAGAAATCATAAATGAATATTTATATTTCTATATTTCTATAGATATAGATATCTATTAGACACTACCTCATTGATTGTGCGAGTAGTAATATGCTTGTCTCAAATATTAATCCATGCATGTCTAAGTATGAACTAATTCAAACTGTGAAACTGTTGATGGCTCATTAAGCAGGCCCCACCGTGGAAGAAGCATGGAAATATTGGATCTCAAACCCCCCAAATGCTCAAATTAAGGCCCTTCCTCTCCTACATTTATGGGGAATCTCGCTAGCTCGAAACAAAGCCACCTTTTTAGAAAAAGTTTCCTCTCTGGAAGAAGTAGCAAAACAAGGCCTAGAAATCCTCTCTTTCTTTCCGCAAACAAAATACCATCCTGCCCCAAGGATCATTACAAAAGAATTGATAGACAAAGCCATCCCATTGGCTTATTTTGATGGAGTCTCGCAAGATAATAAATGTGGTGGAGGAGCTACCCTTTTCCTCAATCCTTCACATCATTTTCAAATTCATATGGGCCTCGGAATTGGAGGAAATAAATTGTAGAAAAATTCAAATCTTTGTAGACTCACTAGTAATTCTAAATTGGATAAATAAAGTTCAGAAATGCAGGAATATTTCTCTAGTTGCTCTATATGAAGAAGTTAACAGACTTCTTTCAAACTTTGATGTTATCACATGCCATCATGTCTACACTTCTTCCAAACTTTGATGTGATCACATTCCATCATGTCTCCAGGAAAGGAATGCGGAAGTACTAGATAGGCTTTCCAAAGCACGATTAAATATGGAGCCCTGCACATGGAATTTTTTGGAAACAAGAGATGCAAAGGTATATGAATTCAAACATTCATTGATCCACAGTTGAGGGCGGGAAACACTTAATTTTTCACACATGACATCATATATTCTTTTTTATTTGATAGCATAACACTTCAGCACCTAAGTCACCTGACACGGGGACACGAGACATGAAGGACACGAAAATACGAGAGTCCAACAAGGACATGGTGACCCCCAGAATCAGGACACGTAGGATACGTTT